>VYYJ01001803.1:0-26919 GCA_021029165.1 Cyphoderus albinus
TGTCTCTTTCTTTCTACTTTTATCCAGTTCCATTTTACTTTCCAGGACAATTGTAAAAAATGCAGTGCTCGCACTTCTCCTGCTTTCACCAGAATCAGAATTTTCTCCAGAAGAAAAAGAAAAACAATCGATACAGAAAAAATGGCGAAACGATTGAAAATGCAAAATTGTACATTGCATTGGAGTGTCTGTAACTAAACGAAACTAAGGCAATAGTAACAAGATACTGAATTCTGTCGCCTAAATACAGTATTCCGGAAAATCCACTTCCACAGTCTTTTTATTTCTAAGGAAAAAACCCAAGCTCCTGAATTCTCTTGTCTCACTCAGATCTCCAAAAATACAAAGGACTTTGTCATTATTTATTCATTCAGCTGAGACAATTTCGCTGGAGAATTTTTCTCCAGAAAAAGAAAAAGAGAGATCAAACAGGAAGCGAAGAAGGTGTTTACGGAAAAGACGCTTTTCTTTTTGTCTGATTTGATATTCGATTAAAATCTCCATCGTCATCAACTTTAGTTTAGCGTAGTGTTCTTTTCACGGTTAGAAACGCGCTCGAACACAAAAAATGTTAAGTAGGAAACTGGAAAAGAGTTTTGTCTTTTACTCCGTCTTGTCATTGCATTACCAGCGTCGTCAGCATTTTCAGAATCTTCCGGTTTACATTTTTGCTGATGAATGAGAACTAAAATAAAGAAAGGATTTTTTGTGATGTGGTGATGATGATCTGATAATCATCGTTTTGCCTTGCTTCGCCTCAATTTTCATTTTTTACATCTTGTTTTATTTGGAAAAAGTTTTTTTCTCTTCTTTTGAATAAATTATTGTCGACAAAGCATTTTTAATTTATTATACATAGAAAAAGGGCAAACAAAAAAATGATAGCATGGTTGTATTATGTACGTGTTTGCAGAGTTCCCCTTTTTCACGGCTCATTTCATAATTTATAATGTGGGTGGTCGAAAACTCTCACTTGTTCAGGTTTTTGTGTTATTAGCAAAGAGCTAAACTTGTGAAGAGTGAAAAGAGGGGAGAATTTATGAAAATGAATGACGAAGATGAATCTGTTTAATTTTTCCGGCCTGGCAGCAGCTGCAGCTGCTTCTCTCCTGTTTCCAGGAAAAACCCTAAATTACTAAAGAAGTTGGTGCATGCTTGTATTAATTCATATTCATACTTTTTCCAGGATGTAGTTGTGTAGTCAAAGTCAAGCAAAAAGGGCGATGAAGAAAAGTGAGCAACACAAAATTTTCCTTGCTTGCATTATATTATATTATAAAACCATGATATCAGAAGAAACAACTTTTTTCTTTTGTCTTTTCTCCTTTTCCTTGTCTACTTCACTTTACTAATTTCCCGAGAAATCCTGAATTCACCATTTATCACATGCATTACTTGATGATGAGTTTAGTTGACGGGCGGTTTAGACACTCGGCTTTAGTCAGATGGTGTTAATAAGTTTATTTGTTTTTCGGGTGTAAAGTGTCTACAAAACATGAAAAGTGCATTTTCGTGGTTATCATCGTCCTTCTTTATTTTTTATCGTTTACCTTGAGAGAATGGAGCGATTTACACATGTTTTCGGGCAATTTTCATTCCATTCAGAATATTTTAATTTTTCTCCAATATTCACCACTGAATTCTTCGTCTGTTTTACATTAAACATCAAATACAGAATGTAAACAATTCGACCGTTTAACCTTCATTATTTAATTAAATATCGACACTCAAAATATTTTGGGAGATAAAATTCATTTCCAGGAAAATTTCTATTTGACACTATTCATTGATTTTGAGCTTAGCTTTGTCTAGTCTCGTGTTCATGAAGGAATCGATTTCCTAGCAAAATTTACGTCAAACAAATACAGTAAACTAAATCGATGGTATCTTATCCTTTATCCACGTCAACTCTATCCAGTCTTATCTTAGCCATTGATGCATAAAACCAAACGAAACCCAAACGAAGTCTTTGACTAGACTTCCATCCACTTTAGTTTATTTTTATTCACTGATCCGCCCACCCACAAGGGAAACAAAATTGAGATCTGATCCTATCTACGGGAACCAAAATTGTCCTTCCTTTCCTCTTCCACATACACCCCTCTCCAGTCTCTATTTTGTTCTCAAATTATTATCTCCAGTGAAAGCTATAAATAAATATTTTATGTGCTATAGACAATGTAGCAATATTATTTGTGAAAGTAACATCAAAGTGAAAGTAGTTTTTTGTTCCTACTTCCACTATATTTTATTTTTTGGATGCACCACTTCATCTGATGCTAATGCTAGCCATGCACATACACACATAAATACATACAATATCTTTGTACGTAAGTGTCATCCACTGCCTTCAGCAGCCGTTAAATTAAACTGTCAAAAAATGAAGTGTAACTCTATTCTCTGTCTTCTAGATTACGCTGAGCCAGTTTTTTACTTTTACTTTTCTTTTTACTTTTTTTCTTATTTTCTTCCAGTTTCCTTATGCACGCACGCACACATTCACATTCATGCACAAAACAGACCCAAATTGCGACTTTTTATTAGATTTTTGACTTTAGCGACGACATGCTTATTTTCGGAGAATGAAAAACGTCCCAATTTCGGCGCTGCGTTTGGGTTGCACCGCAAAATGCAATTTTATTTCCTCTAGAGAGACAGAAAAGAATTTTATCGTTCCTTGAGATAAAATAAGGAATTCATTGTGAGTGAGTGAATATTGTACGAACCAAACGTTTAATTAACTACCGCACCATTACATACGAAATAAAGTTACGTAAAATTTAATTTTTGCAATGTAATTATAATAAAAGTTCTTCATTTTGGTCTTTGTAAGGATTTTTTGCATAAAAGCTAGTGCAAAATTAAACATTTTGAAAAATCTGTGTGCTCGCACGAACAAAGCAAGAAATGAATGCTGCTCGAAATAAGAAGCGAGAGATAAGTAAGTAAACAAACAAAAACACTCACTCAATTCAACTCGACGCAACTCGACTCGATTCAGAATACAGTTTAGTTTTCACCACTTTTATTTGCTCACCACTTGAAAAGGTTCATTGAACAGAATCTATTTTATCTATTCAAGCATCCACTCTCATTTTCTTTGTTTGTTGCGTCGCGTTTGTTCCAAAGAAGAAAATTCTTGTGTTTAGGAAAGTGTAAAGTCTGGAATAAAATTAATTTTGTTATGTGGAAGTTCCGTTCTGCTAAAAATGTTTTTGATCAATGGAACAAGGAGACAAAAAGTCTTCTTCGTCTTGCAACATTTCTTCCCGACTAAAATTTTGCTAAAAAAATTGTTTTACACCCGGTCAACCAAAAATTACTTTTTTCGCAAATAAGCCCCAATTTCACACTTCTTGATTTAGTACCCCTACCCTAGTCTAGTCTTTCGCCATTCATTCCATTTACTTTTGCAAAAATTCAATCAGTGGATCAGCTCGTGGCTCAGCAGAGCAAGAAACTAGGTTGGCTTTATGCTTGCGGCTACAAAATATCAGAAAATGTAATAATAAAATAGTCCGCAATGTCAACTGGCTTGGGACACAGGATGCGAGTGTCGACATACGTGGAACAGTGGACATAAAAATGACATCAAAGCATAGAAACAGTGTAGATAGACACAATGAAAAAACTGAAATGATTTGGCTGAGAAGCTATGGATTGAATGAAGCAATGGACACGGATGTTCATGACAGGTCCACAATTCTGAACATGAAGAGTCCAGCAGAAATTCTGAGAATCGATCTATTCTATATGTAGCTGTGTGTGTGTGGACAATAGAAAATCTAATGAAAATTACAAAAAAAAATTGTGTCAGGAAACCCAAAAGCTCGGAAGGTACATAGAGAAAAGGGTAAAAAAATTGGCATTTTTTACAAAAAAAAATCAAAGTCCTCAGGGTGTGTTTGGTCAGTCAAGTCAATTCAAAATCAAACTCTTCCAGAATGCTTCTGGATACTGTGGAAAAGTCGAGATGATTTGGCGGATTGAATTCTGATTGCGATCATTCAAGTCAGTCCGAGTCGAGCCAAAAATGGTCAAGCAGGGTAAATGATAGTTCAATCGAAAGAATTCATTTTTCATTCTTTCATTCGTAGCGTGCATGGTGGAAGTAAATCCTTAATATGCAATTCTAATTTTGCCACTTCATCGCAAATTTCCTTTTCTTGTTCATAATTCTCTGGTTGTTTGTTCCTTTCCTTTTCTAGTTCTGACTTTTTTCTTCTCGCAAATAATATTCAATTAAGACCGTAGCCTGGTGGTTACATCTTACTGATTTTTATTGACGTTCTTCTGATAAGCCTTGCGCAAGTTTCTCATTCAACTTTTATCAATGCAGCGATTATTACCCCATCAAAGTGAGTTTTCCAGGACAGGAGAAAGATGAGGAAATTAAAAGAAAGTTGTGAAAGTAATAATAATAAGTAGAGACAGCGCAGCGAGGAAGTTGAGTTTCTTGAAGAATCGATGCTCGGACATCATGATATAAATAGGGAAACAAAACAAAGTTCTTTCTGTATGTATGCAGTCTTCTCTTGTCTAACTTTAATCATAGTGTGTCAATAAAAACGAAACGCCCTCAAGAAACAACCAGCAGCATACAACACAATAAAACTTTATTGAACAAAGTGGTTTTATGCTGTCATTTTTCTTTGCGCCTGCGTCGCCTCGACGGCATTGATTATTATTACCACTATGGCCGCTTTCTAATCACAGTGAGATGATTTTGTTCCCTGAATTTGTTGGTACTACATGGTACAATTGCAATTGATATGATGGACTCATATAATAGGAAGCAGGTCGACAATAGACAGAAATCATAAGATTCAATGCGCCAGTAATTTATTCGTCCTAAAAATAAGTCTTTGATTCAGAGTAAAGTGGGACTAGACCGAGCGGTAAATGGCAAATGTCTTTGTGTCAAACACTTTCGCTTTCGTAAATTTTTCCCGTCGGACTTTACTTTGTTGGCCACTACATTACAAATTATAAAGTTCACGCTCCGCCCGATTGTTAATCTGGTTAATTTTGGAACGCCAAACTGTAAAATATTGATTGAACGGCGCTCACCTCCAACTAACACACGACCGCCATTTTTGGTTGTATGTATTTGCATTTAAAATAAAAAATGTGCTCAGACAATGGCCGATGATGAGAAGTCCAGACGTTTATATGGAGTGGGTTGGACTGATCTTGATTGTGAGTAATATGCATTTATTTGCGATTCCGATATCTTTACAGACAGGTTGATTACTTGAGAGGAGGTGGGTGGATGTGGATGGATAGGTCACAGATGTGTACGTATTAGTAGTGCTAGGTAGTAATCTTTCTGTTATTTTCCACGGCCCACTCTGTAATATAGCAAACTGGGAAAGTTACTTTCTTCATCTTCGAAAGGCGAAGGACGAAGAAAGAAAAAAGACAAAGGCAGCTAACGAATTACTTCCTCGCGAGACTTTCACCAGTAAATTCTAGTCTATTCATTCATTCATGGATAAGCAATTGACCATGCAAAAGAAAGACTGATAGCAACAAAGACAGGAAAAATGTTTCTTTATTTCTGGATAAAAAGAGAAAATAATAAAACAATGATTACCACTTTCTTTTCTTTTCTAAAAAACTTTCCTTGTGCTCCGGTAACCTTTTCTAGAAAGTAAACTAAACTAAAATAAAGTAGAAGAAACACGCGAAATTTATTTTTCTCCTCCTCATCCACATCCTCCTTACTTTCACTTTCAGTCTCCATCCCGACTTGATTCATTCACGCTCATGTCTCGCTCGCTCGTCCTTTCATGAATGGGAATCGTGCGTTCGTGCGAAGCTGAAGCTCATCTCTTCTTCATTTCATTTCATGCTCTTGCTTTTCTCTCAGTATCAATGCCTGCCATGAGACTTTTCTTCCTGATCCACTTCTTTCTCTTTTCCGAAACTCTTTTGGAACTCACTCGAAGATTCACTTTCACTCATCCTATCGTCATCAAGATCACGACTTTGATCGGATGCCTGCATGCATGTAATGCATTGCAATGTAATAGTAGATAGACACTGCGTTGCGTGTAAAGCCAAACTTTGCGGTTTTTAGTCACGCACTGAGGAGTAGAACAGACTTCTTTGCATACATAGCTTTCCGATGAAATTCCACCAACGAATACAAAATTACATTAAAAAATTCAAATTCCCTTGTGACCTATAAAAAAGTTTATGGAGGGTGAGATAAGCATTAAGTAAATAAAGTACATTTTCCCAGAGTTCAAAAATAAGTTAAGATCCAATATTTTCAAGGCGAGATATTTTTTAAGTTTAAACGGGACGAGACACTTAAAAATTGCACCCGTTTAAAACCTTGAAGTCACAATTTTTTTATCGTGGAAGCCATTCGCTATAATTCTGAACAGATTAATGCTGTAACTTAGATGGTTCATTTAGTAAGTAAATTTTGGCTTCGAAGAAAGTTAAAAGATTAAAAATTACTAAACCAGAGTCAAGTAAATAACTTTCAATACAGTCAAATCAACTCAATTTTTTCCAGCAAAGATGGCCCACTTCATTTGGCTCAGTCAAGCTTTTATTTCAGATGCGGCTGGCAAACCAAGAAACCAATAAAAATAGTAAGCAAAACGAGAAAAACATCTAAAGGAGCTGAAGATGAAGAAAGAAACAGATGTGTTTGCTTATGTATTAGGTACATAAAGGATGAGGATGTGGCCACTTCATTAACGTCACGTTTGTTTTAATGGGGCTTAGCAGCGGGTCGATTTTTTTTCACATGATTCGATTTCAATCGAAGACTAGCTCAAGTGAGTGAGTGAATGGATGAATGAAAGGAAAAATAAATATTTTCCCAACTTTCTCCACTTTTTTCCAGTAGATTGATTAGAAAACAGAATTACAGCGAAACAGCCACTACTATGTATTTACTGGACAGAAAGAGAAACGCTGACATGACGCTGACCCGACTGACTTTCATTTTCACTTGTAAAAGCAAAGTCGTGTTTCGCTTTCCGTATAAAAACAGAAATGTACTGCATCGCATCGGATGAAAAAATGCTGACGGATAAAAATTTCTCTGGAGAATATTAGTATTTTTTGCAGATCTCTTCGGATAGTAATACATACTGGTCTTTTGGACTGGACAAGGGAAATCCTTAATGACTTTTATTTTTACATTCGCTTTTGCTTACTGGAACTGGATATTATTAATGAAATGAATGAAACAAGAGTGGGGGCGAAATTAAGCAATGTGATGCAATGCAACGTGAACGTGAGTGAGAATGGAAATGAAACAAGATACGAAATGAAAGGAGAAAAACAATCAAGCTTCTATTCTCGACAAGTGTTGCCTTTGTGTCCACTAAATTAATCTACGTAGCTGCCCACACATGTTAGACGTACAAATAAATTTCACTGGACGAAACACAAGAAAGAAATGGATTCTTTAGGAGAAAGCGATAATGAATTTTTGGTTCGGTTTAGATTGTTGTTGTTGTATTGAGTGAGTGATACGTGCCGTGTCGGACGTTTGTTTGCTTTTCGCTTGTTTTTGTTCTTGGAAAATGAACTGACATGACATAAACATGATGCCAGATGCAGACAGCGAGAATCCGTCAGAATTGAATCAATTGGTTGAGACTAAATTGATTTCTATTTTCAAGGCACGAGATTGACAATTACAATTTAATATCGTATTAATCCTCAAGGATCGGGAGAATTCATTTTGGCTTGAACAATTCCGTTTTTAAAATGAAACACTCCTACGCTATTTAAAATAATTGCAAAGCCGTTTCGGTCCTTTACCTTTGTTTAGATGAAATTGAAGATGTCGATGTAAACTTCAGTTGGTTAATTAATTATTTAGTAATTATTACTACTTTCGACACTACGAAGCACGGATTAAATAAATTTAATGTTTAGTGGTATTCTAATTTATTATTAACAATACTGTTATTATAGTTAACTAATTTTCTTTTATGGTGCAATCTCAGTAAGCTGGAAAAGGGCGATGACGTAAATAGTTGTGCTTCCAATGATCTAGAATAATTATTTTGAATTCTTAGTTAATTTTAAATGAGTTTTATAAACCATGAAATTAAATTAAATCCTACTTTTATTTATTATTTACCACCAATAAAAGGGAAAGTTTGTACGGAATCATGTTGTAAATGCTAAACTCCGTTCGTTTTCTCATTACTGCTGATTGGAATATTTCCATCTACAGATTATTGGAATGTTGCTACTCTGATAGAGTTAATTTGTTTTTAGTTACGTGTAAATTTTTGTTTTACCTCAATCATTCCCGGAACTGAACAATTTTGGACCTTATTGAGCTTCCCCAATACACACTTTTCCTCTCTAACCATAGATTCCGAGATTGTCGCCAATAGTCCCAATCTAAAAAATTCGGAAGCCGAGAACAGGATCAAAAAGGGGGCTGCAGTGTCCCTCGGAATGGTACCCTGTACAATTCCGACGATAACCATGATTCCAATGATGGTCATTCCAAATTGGTAATAAAGACAGATTAACTGACTCGGTCCGAAACAGTCACCAAGAATCTTTGCCATTTTTCGGATGGCGTACACCAAATTGAAAATTTTTCGAAGATCGCATTTATTTCTTTTCCCAATTTGCTCGAGAAAATCAGCCGAAATGTGATGCTTTAACTGCACAAATGCCTCGGATATCGCCACCATGAAGACAATTAGTTTCCACTGTTCTACAATATAACCTACCAAAAATATGCTTCCAGGAATTGTAAAAATTGCTCCTTGCTCGGTATCATAATACATGCAGTTATTTTGTAGGTGCTGAAACAATACTCTGAACAGGAAACATTTCCGGTTGTAAAAGATACACCAAAATATGAGAAACGATGACAGGACAAAGGTGACCAGGAAGCCTCTCTTCGACACTTTGTCAATCTCGCGAAAATCAAGAGAAGTTTTGGAGTCCGGTGGTAAATATTTTTCAAAGGTGTGTTCAAATTTTGTGATAAAATGGGGCCATGCGTTCAAGAAACGTACCATCGACCCCGTCCCGAATAAACCGGTAATTCCAGTTATCGCAGCAGCAGACCCAAATAAAAATGTAACGCCACCTAATAAAGTGTCTTCAGCTTTACTGTAGTCGCTAAAAATCAAAATCACATTTTATTCAACTAACAAATCTACGATTAAGAAAACGAAGAAAATGTTAAACTTGCCCTCTCGCAGCTGAAAACGTGTATTGTCCAGCCAAGACGCGATAGCACACCAGAAGCAACAGAGGTATGTAAATGAGGAACCACAACAAACAAGCGATGGTCACAACAGAAAGCCATTTGAACTCGAAATGGGGAAAATCTTGCGAAATTTTACTTTCTACTGGTGAATTTTTCTTTATCCTGTGAAACGTAAATGGATTTGTTCCCAGAGCTCTGGAGAGGTATAAAATTCGCATAAAACTTTTCTCCAGAGTTTGTCCAGGTGTATTTGCCATAATATTTTTTAATTGTGGACTAACTCTAAAATATTTTTTCTCCATTGCTAGATACTACAGTGAAGAATGAAAATGTCTCTGGAGAAATTGCCCCGGTTGCATTATTCATGCTTGAGGAAGTCACCGCCCAAAGATCGCTCAACTGGAGAACTGCTATGACGTAAACCATTATACTGCCGGAGACCTGCCAAAAATTAATCAATTGCTGAATATAAAATATGGCAATTACAGTAATGTAATGAAATGCTTTTATAGTAAATACAGTCAATAGCGCTGAAGTTCGGAAGGGCACCAATTTCGAAGCAATTAACTCAGACGGCCTTTTCTTTACAGCAATTTGAAATATTTCAATCTAGCCAAACAATATAGTTAGTAAACAGTAACTATCTGTTATTTAATAAACGATACCGTAAAATCTTTCATTTTAGCTTCACCTCAATTTGCTCCAAAAGTGTCCAATTTTGCACCTGCATGAATTTCTCAAGTAGCCTCTCCTCTTCACTAGTAACTTTCATGGAAAGCCAGGAAATTACCAACAGCCTTCCACTTTCTCCTATCGCCAATCCCACCATAAAGACAATTTCCGGACTGATCTTCGTCCTGCCACGAAATACCCCAATGATTGATACCCAGCTTATCAGAAAAAGAAAGAATTGATAGGCCAGGAAAATGAATTGAGACGTTCCTGCAATATCATTTAGTGACCTGCTCTGTTTTCTAAGAAAATACGGCAATTTCAAAATTTCCACCAGTGCAAGTTTTCCCCTTGAAAAATTGTTTCCATTGTTCAAGCAATTTTTCTCAAACTTTTCAGAAATTTCCTGAAAACTCTTTAACAACGCTAATAGTATTAGGCACACTTTTAACTGTCCTATAGTTTGCCCTGTAATTATGACCGGACCAAATATTGAAAAACATACGGCTTGTTCCATTTGGTAGTAGTTACAATTACTTTCAGTTTGTTCAAGCAACCAAGAAGGCACGAGACACATTCAGGCGTGTATAGACAGTAAAGAGAAGTATTGAAATCATTGTAGTCGATAAACCGAATCGCGCCCTCTTCGAGAATTTTTGGAGGTAGCTAAAATTCACTGGGCCGTTGCAGGGGAAAAGTCGAGAAAAATTGAGAATGAAATTCTGCCAATTATTCAAATGACGGAAAAGTTTCTCGGCGGAGAAAAACCAGGATATTGAGATGAAACCTGCTGAGACAGCCCATATTAAGCCGAACGCCGTTCCAATATTATTTTCAATAATGCTGCGTCTACAAAAGATAGATTGAGCAGTTAATTAAGCCGATGTACTTTAGCTGGCAAGGAAGCTAGGAGTACAAATCCCCTTAATTGCATTTAAAATGGAAATTAAAATTAAGTATTTTGAAATTGCCAACTCACCCAATAAATGTTAATGACGAGTTATCCTGAATGACGTACTGTCCCATCAAAACCCGGTAAAGTATGAGAAAACACGTGAAAACGCATGCGATTTGTCCCACCAGCGATATCGCAGTTAGCCAAGATATCCATTGGAATTTGAATCGAATTATTTTGATGTCATCTCTTCTGCCATTTTTGGTATTTGTTTGACCTTTGCGCTGCCATGTGTCAAATGACATGGGATCGGTACAGATAACCCGTGACACACGGATAACCCTTGAAAAGCTTGTGCTAAGGGATGACAAAGTTTCAAGGACTGGAGTGGGTAAATTTTCCAAATTCATTTTTGTTATAGACTATCAAAACAATTCAAAATACGAACATAGCAGAAACGCAACTAGTCAAATGACGATTGAATGTACAAATGAAATTCTGAGCATTCGAAAGTGTGACGTTTAATCTAATTAATTACTTTAATGTATTTTTGTAACGAAAAACGTCAGAATTTTACTTTTTCGGAGTGAAAGGCGTTATTGACTTTGACTACAAAGTCAAAGAGAGGCCACGTGCACACACCCAAAACGATTTTATTGCCTTCCATTTCTTTCCTCACACATTTACACATGTGTGCGTGCTTGAACATGAAGACACCTTTTTGGCCGACTTCAAAAAGAAGAAACGAAATATACAAAGAAAAGTCAATTGGATTCTTATTACACGCTTCTCGCATTTTCTTTGGAAAACCCTTTTTGTTTACACTTTCCGTAACACCTTTCTTCCTGCATACACCCACTGAGTTTGTTGCTGTCTCCTCCGATATTTATAACATTTTATTATCACAGAGAGTTATTCAAGTCACTAGTACTATGTAATGTAGATATGTATTAAACGTTTAAAATTTAATGTTCCTCCAAAAAGCCAATGTTTCACTTCCTTGCAAATCCATATGTTCCATGCTGCCACCATAAATTATGTGCTTATACTTTTGCACGTGAAAATATGCGAAAGTGGGAATAAAAAGGATTTATGAGAAATTCCCTCTTCCATTTTCAGTTTCGCAGTCCAATTAAAATTTTGTTTAAAAATAATAATAATGTTTTCCGTTTTGCACACACGCTGAGTCTAACCTATTCAATATTACAAAAGATAGAGTTTGAACCTAACTTTTTTGTAGTTTCGACGCTCACTGACAAAATAATTATAATGGGAACTGCAAAGACCACTTAGCAGGTCAATTAATTGCACAATGGTAGATTTGCTAGTAAACAAAATGTAATGTCTACTATTTTTCAATACCTTGTCACTGCCTTTTTAAAAAGTTATCATGCCGATAAACATAATTTGACAAACTGCAAAAAAGCATCAAAGTCGGTCCAGTGGTTTCTGAGAAAAGTTGCCAGCCGGCCGCCTAAATGCAGGATCAATATATTGGAACCATGTATGTAGTAAATTACTCCCAACATTTTACTGCCATTTAGAATTCTTCTGTTGCTTTTTGTTCAAAGGTAAAGTAAGGAACGAACGAACCGATAATTTTGTCCAATTCAAGGTGAGCCTCTTGGAGAGAAATGGAAAAGCCGTAAAAATTCATTTTCCTCTTTATTTCATCTACTTGACTTTTATTTTATCTCTCTATTTCCGCCTACACGCAATTCCCATTTAATGGACACAAGACGCACATATTCCACCCATTCGATGCTAACAATTATTTGAACACCTCATAACTACATAGGTATATAACTTTCGACGCACACAAGGAAGATCTTAAGAGGCCACGTCTTCTTTAAAGTAAAAAAAATACATTTCCACTACGTCTCTGTTTCATCTTATCGTGATCATGATCATGATAATGCATTATCATCATCACTCACTTCACAGCCCACCTGGGAGCCTTTTTCCTTTGCGTTATGACACGTCTCCATAAAGTCCATAAAGACGATGCGTCTGTCTGTCTGCACCAAAGTGGAAGTAAGAAGCGAATCCTTGATATGAACCAATGAAATAAATGGATGCATTGCAGTGGTGAAAGTCTATAATAACACTGTTTTTATTGCTCTATCAACCCAAGTGCAGCGCAACAATGTTATTGTTATACATAATGCCGAATCTTACCTTCACCTTTTTGCTGTCTTAATATTCGGATGTTATGGATCGGTGAAACTTATTTTAACGCACTTTTTCTCATTTAGTAAGGTAGAGTACTGTAATGTAATGTAATTCTGATATAAAGCGGAAGTTGTCCTTTGAGGGCAATTAGGCAATATTTCTTAGACTAACAAAAGATGATTTTATATAGATAAACAAAGTTTATGTATACATTGTACCTTCATCTGCATCGTGCCATAATACCGGAGCAAAATGTCATTCAGGCGTTTAAATGAGACATCACTCATTAAAAAACGTTTTTTTTTTCACTTTTGGACTTTTTGAAAATATTTATTAAAATTGATTATCTTTCACTCATAATGTAACAAAAAGGTAAAATTTATTGATCGCAATTAAAATGGCACAATGTCACAATGTCATTAAAATTTGACACTCCCAAAAATAATGACACCTAGAATTAATTAGTTTTTTGAACAGAACGTTCTTCATCCTTTTGTTGTGGCTGCAAAGTTTCCACCTCGGAGACATTTTCATTTTTATTACCAGGATTATTCAAGGCTTCTTCGTTTGCTTCCTCCTCCTCTGGGATAGTCGGGTGACTTTCCAAACTTTTTTGAACAGCGGAAGGGGGTATGAAGGCGGGTGGCTCCAACATCTCGCTGCCGGCTGTCGACGGTGAAATCATCATCTCTCCGATGGAATATCTTTCACTTTCTCTGTGTGAGTTTTCCGTTGGAGTTGTTTTAGTAGTAGGGACCATCACCAGTGGAGTCAACGCTGGTGTCGGTTTTCGCACCGGTTTAGGTTTATATTCTTCGTCGGGCAATTTCGCGGGGCAGATTGCGACGCCAGGCGGTGGGTCATTGAGGTCGTCGTTGTTTTCCTGAAGTGGTACCATTTCTTCGGCATCGTCATCAACGAGGTCATCGCCTTTTCTAACCTTTTTCTTATTCTCAAAGCAGCCGAACTTTAAAAATAAAATTTTTGTAAGAATTTAGAAAAAAAAAGATTTTCGGAATTTTCCAAATTGATGTTCTTGTCTTACAAAATAAAGTGTGAAGATGACACAAGCCAAAATAACGCAGCCAATGGCCACGGCCAAGATGTAAATCCACTTGGGCACCCTTCGGTGACCCTCCTTCTCTATGATGGTGATGGCGTCGGCCACATCTGGTTTGTGACCTGGTGGCTGCACGGAGTTGACCACGTCTGGTAATATGAGCATTCCCCGACTCTCAATTTGTATCTGGGAGACTTTATGCTTTTTGAGCAGTGACCGCACCGTCTTAGACTCCATGTCCAGGATAAAACTTAGAACCATCTCGGAATCAGGCCTTGACCTCAAAACGCCGTTGGAGCGACACGTCACCTCCATGCAGTCAACGTGTGGCGAGTTACAGTGAATCAACAGCTTATCCTTCTCAATCAGACTGGAGTTTGATGACCTGGAGAGGTCATTGTCCTTTGGAATGAAACCGCCAATTCCCGCCGCATCAAAGTCGGGGTCATCGTGATCACCCAGTGATGAAGAGGGAGTCTGGGAGGAATCATCGGATCGGAAATAGTGACCTTTCGTGGGTTGACATGTCATTATAGACGGGTTGTTCAGGGTGACGCCTCTGACCTTTACTGTGTAGGTGCCCTCTGAGTCAGAATATTCTGTCAGGTTGACAGGAAGTTGAATCACAACCATAACATTTCCAACTGGCGAAGGTCCATCTATGGAGAGGTCAAAGGTGTGCCGGAAAGTTACGTAGCTGGCAAGCGTCTTCATGTTAAAGACCTCCAGGAACCTGGAGCCTTCCAGGTGAAGGTCAGCCTGTGCCTCCAGCGGTAACACGTATGTCTCTGTGGCAGTCTCGGGGTACTTTAGATCTGATACGGTCACAGCTGTGAGATTGAACATTAGCTCCATCTCCAGATTTTCCTGGACTACCAAGGTGCTGACGTCAAACTCCAAAGTTGCTGTAGCGCTCTTCTGTGGCTCTAGGAGCTTGCCCATGGAGCATCTATAGGTTATCTGGTTACCGTGGTCAGGGGTGTCTGAGTAAAGGACACAATCAGAGGGTGGTCGCTTCAACTTGAGGTTCCACCAGGAAATCAGGACGCCAGGGGCTATCGCGGTTTCCTCGTGGTTCGTCAGGGTCACGTCCATGGTCAGAATGTCACTGGAGCCTATTAAAAATCCCTTTTGTGTGATTTCCCGGAAGCCCACCTCCAATTGAAGGTCACTCACGCAGATGTTGTCGTCGCCACACTCGACGGCCAATGGGAGCTCAAGTTTGAATTTGCTAGGCTTTTCTGTGTTAATCACCGGGCACGATTTGCAAAACGCCTCGAATTTTTCTCCCGTGACGCTAAAACTGCCCCCTGGGTGAATCTCCATGATCCTTGACCTCACCTGTTCGACTTGTGGTTTAGGAATGAAAATCTCCTGGAGGAAGGTCACCGGGGCGCCGGTGGTCTCCAATGACTCGACGACCTTTGCGTGGAATTTTTTGCAAATCTTCCCGCCTGCCTGCGAGACTGTGACGTTGTACTCGAAGAGGTTCATGAAGGGGTAGGATGGAGGCACATCTGCGGCTCTCAGTTTCACCCTTGGGGGTCGGAACACAGAATCGGCGCGAACTTTGACCCCGAGGAGGAGATTGACGGGAACGTAGTCTCCAGAGTAGGAGATGCATGACTCCACTTCAAAGTTTTGGAGGTTCACCGGAAGTTTAGCGAGGTTTGAGGTGACTTCGCCGTAAACCGTGATAATCGGTTGTGACCTGATGACCACGGCATGGCTCGAGTTGAACGATCCGATGACAAGGTCGTTGAAGCCGTTGTTGTCAATATCTTCGTTTCCACCGAGGCTGAAGCCAAATCCTTTTAAACTGCCTTGACCAAAGCCAAGAGTTATCTTCTGACCTTCAATGACCTGCGCGTGACTTCTGATGAGGCCGTCACGACGTCCATGGTATATAAAGACGGCGCCGGAACCCTCGTCTTGGAATGGTGCTGACACTGCAAAGTCTTGATAACCGTCACGGTTCAGGTCACCAAGGGAGGTCATGGCGGTGCCGAATTGGGACCAGGGTCGGTTTCCCCCTGTCAAAATTCTATCTTGCTTTGAAAGGGTTTTCTATGAGAAAAAATTAAAGTCGTATTAATAAGAAGGTCAAAGATGACGAAGTGGCTTTTTATAGTGAATTTTAAAAATGTCGCACTCCATTGCTCAGGTACAGGAAAACGGCACCTTCGTCTCCGTAGCCCCCAAAGCGGTCAAAATCACGAGGGTCAATCAGTCTCTCAAATGGTGGACCCGGATTTTGACCTCTTTTGTGACTTCCCTGTGAATGAATATCTCTGGAATGCCTTGGCGCTCCGATTAAAAGGTCGGCAAAGCCATTGCCGTCCACATCCATGGCCAACACCGTCGCTCCAAAGTAAGCTCCAGTCTGTTCACCTTTGATTTCATCGATAACATCCAATGGGTCATCACTTCCGATTTTACTTGGAAACCGGAAAATGATGACCTTTCCCATAAGATCGTTTCCTCTCGGAGCTCCAGCCGCATACTGAAAAAAGGCCGCCTTCATTTTCCCCGACATTTCAGAATCTGATATTTCATCTTGAACTTCTCTCGGATCTCCAATCACACCCATCTCGAAAATGTAACCAGAAGTGAGGGAGTATCCAAAATAACTGTAAATCGCGAGCTGACCTCGGTGCTTCTGTGGTTTAGAAATAAACGACCTTTGAAATTTTGACCCGTCCGTGCTCACATACTGGATGACACTGCCCCTCCAGGCGTCAACTCCTGGGGCGCCCATCGCAATCTCGGTGCCATCTTGAGATAGGAAGACACTGAACCCCGCCTGACCCTGGCGCCAGAAGCGGTCATTTTCCAGTTTAGAATCCTGCAGCGGAACCAATTTTTGGCTGACCGGGGTTATAACGTTTTTCATTAGGTCACTCCTAGGCCTCTGGTAGCAGGCGCCATGCAGATAAGCGATGGATTGCTCAGGCTCCCTCTTTTCCCAGCGGTGTGCACACGCCACAAAATTCCGGCTTCCGGGATGGCCCACCGCGATACCACCAGGGCCGCCCATGAATCCGTCGTCCTTCCGCTCCACAACGGTGCCATTTATGAAGTTTCCAGTGGACTCCATCACCACAGGTCTGCAAGTGTCTGGAGACTGCCCCAGTGAACACTGCCAAATTGCACCTGGCTCGATGAGTCCATTGTGTGTGGGGTAAGATGAATTTGACTTCGGTGACCCGATGATAACCCAGGCAGCGCCCTGGTCAGCCTTGAGGAAGGAGACGCTGGCGCCAAAGTAATTTGGCGGGGGCGATGGTGTTAACCGTGAGTTGTGTTTTATTATAATGGGGTAGTGCCACTCTAGATTGAATGGGGTTACAAATGTCACCAACAATGGAATTATTAGAAAATGGAGACTCAAAGATGTGGAAGTCCACATCTTTAAAAATTAAAAAAAAATATTGTGCGATGATTCACAATTATTTGAGCTCTGAATAATAATCTAAGCTGAACTGAGGTGTGGAGCAAAACTGAAAATTACCTGAATGAATAAGATAAGGATAAGCGTGACACAAATACCGGCTTTTAGTGTTATGTGGTCATCATTACCAATGATAAGCGCTTATCAGGGATCATGTAGGTAAGACTTGACAAGGCGATGCTTAGTTTATTGGCTGTTGCTTGGTTTATTTTGTTGGTTTTATTGGGATTGGAAAGGAAATTGATAATTTCCTAAGCTATGTTAGTCACTGCTTTCCTTGAATATTGTGCATAAAATGAGTCATTTTTATACTTAAATATATATTTAAAGAACGGTGATGGGATTTGCATTATCAGAAATAAATTCTGCTGAAATGAAAAATGCCATTTTTCTTTGAGAATCTACAAAATATTTTTCCAAAATACAGAATCCTCTAGATTCCAGGATACAAACAGAGTCAGAGACAAAGCTAGAACCTGGAGAAACTGGAGAAACCGCATCATGCAAGATCATGAATTGCAAGCGAGTCGCACCGATGCGACACATTGAAAATGAATAAAAAATGTTGCACCAAGATAAAACAAGAGTTAAGCTTCATGGAGATAAATGCATTATTTATATGTACGATGTATAGAATACAGATACGCAGTTTATTCTCCAGTTATCTTTTGGTCTCCAGAAGACTCAAATGTATATGTATGTACATGATATGAATTTTGTATATGAAGATGCATTATGTAAATCTAACTGCGCCATGCAATTTTTTACAAATTTAAATTTTCATGAGACTAAAGATTCCAGCTATGTACAGAGTCGACTTTACTTTCGATTCGACAAGACACATGAGGATTATAAAAATAATGAGATCGATCGATACTGGGCCTGACAAAGGCTAGATAAAAAGTTGCAAAAATCCGTAAAAACCTATTGCTGCTGCAAATAAAGCCAATTTTAATGTAGATATTTTGCATAAGGTAAATACAATTGGACTACGATGGGGGCATTGAAAATTAAAAATTCATGCTGACATTTTCGCATAATCCAATTTTTTCCGGGGGGCTTTTTCCAACTGGATCTATGAACAAAATGGACACAGGTCACATTCATTTATTCAGTGTTTAGAGTTTAGAATACCAACAACATCGAAGTAGATAGAAGAGTTGAGCTTAAAGTGACAGGATTTATTTTACCCTTATGTAGGTAAAGATGGAGGAAAAATGTGAAGTGTGAAGTATAAAAGAGTGAAAATAAAAGTAAAATGTGGAACCTGGACTTGGTTGATGTTGATATTCCATTTTACTTTCACTTTGCTTTTACATTTATTTTTATGGCTACAGCCAGTCAAGGGCTTTTTTTATAAAAAAAAGAAGGTTATATCACCCCAAAACAGTGAACAGCCATTTTCGGGCCATTTACTCCAGAATGGAAGACGCTTCAGCTCAGCTTTCATCGGAAATGGAATGGAGCTAGAACCGGAAGAAAAACGGTCTTTTGATGACCGCACTTCCATTTTATAGCTGTGATGCGATGTGAAACGGAGAATAAAAGGAGTTTGTGCATAAAACAATGAAGATTTATTACCTCTTATTTATTTACTTCAATTACTTAGTTTAGTGGTGAAAATTAAATGGACACAGTTTTAATCTAATTATCCATTCGTTTTTATGTCTGACCCAGTTTTACTTTCCTTTCTTCGTGCATTGTCAAAAAATGTGCAACAAATCTTCCTGGGTGGTCTTAAAATAAATTAGTCAGCTTAAAATTATTTCTTTGGTCGGTCTAAAAACCCACTAACCTTTAAAAAAGATTATCTTTTACAATTTATATAATATGTATGTGTTTGTATGCGTCGTCATTTTACGACCAAGACCAAGATAATATTAATAAGGCAAGGCCATTTTGTCAGATATAATTTGTTAAATGTGTTTGTCTATGTCACATAAATTTTTTCCCCTGGAACTAGAGCTGTAACACATTCCGGTTTTTGTTGGAATTTCCTGGAAATGGAATATTTTCTGAACAGGTGTTCACATTCACAATTCACATTCCATCGTTTTTTGTCCCATTTCCCACTGTTCTAGCTCTACATTTCATTTTCATTTCACATTTCCGTTTTTCTTCCAACTTTCAACTTCAACTTGACTTCAACTTACTGGGAATAAATAATAGCCGTGCCACAAGGCAACGCAAACGGTTTAGATCCACTCCACATCCACATATCGTTACAACTTTAACTCTGTGTCCCCATAAATTATGCACTTCTGCACCACCACCGTATGCAAATTAAGCAGGTAATAAAAAAGGATTTATGGAGCTTCCTCGACTTGTTCTAAGAATTTCATTTCCAAAATATTTCCAACATTCTTCCTCTTGTTCTTTCTTGGAATATGTCTGTCCTGTCACACAGAATAAAGCATGAAAATGATACTGATACAATGCGTCCGAACATAATTTTGTCTCAAGTTACCCACATCCAGCACCATCGCCAACAAAGAACTTGAGAACGAGACGTATATGTAAATATTGGTATTTAATTGATGAATATGCAAATTAAGTGAGACTCAATATCATTTCTTAGAAGGGCATTCACGCCGTGTCCCGCTTTTCTTATAGTAGCCCAAAGATACGCTCGGTATTTAGGCACACATGAAGTTGATCCAATAACAAGTACAAAGTAAAGTACCAATTCACTTTTCATTTTGTTTTTTCAACTCGACTAGCACACAAGTAGAAAAACCTCTTGTTTTCATTTTTAACTGCTTTTATTTTTAATTTTTGATTCAATTAAAATTCGGTTTTTACTAAATGCACTTTTCCACTTTAATTTTGTGTCGTGTGAGGATTTTGTTTTGGTTTTAATTTGAGAGGCTTGTAGAATTTTGATTTTTGTTAATTATGATGCATTTATAAGTTCATTTTTCTGTGTTCTTCATCGAACTGTAATTACAATTAAAAGTGCTTTACTCTGATTAAACAATAATTAGGACAATCAACAGATACAGCTTTTTAAACGGGTAAGCTTAAAAGTTTAAAACGGATTAATTTAATTAAATAATTATTGTTTTTATGATGAAGCTGATGATTAAAACACTTTTGGTGCTTGATTGGATTGGAGGAATTTTCCGGGTTGGATATTGTTTGCTTTGTTGATTGGCCGACCTCTGACCTTTGCTGATTTCGGTCGGCAAGGTCACGTGTCGATTGTTGATTAAGCGACTTTGTCGCGCACCGGGAAAATCTTCTGAAAATAATGAGAGTCCCGAAAAGCTAATCTTCTCGATGAAGCTTCCAAAAATTAATTTTTTCAATCCGTTTCCAAGTTCCAACTTTTTCTACAAAGAAAACAAAATCCTCTTTTTTTAATTTTCCAGTTAATCAAAAATTAACCATGGAGTCACCGCTGCGAAGGTCCGGAACTGGAAGCTTGCCTTCACACCCAGATCCAGATCAAAGTTCAAATCAAGAAGTCCACGAACGAAGTCAACGTAAACGTTCAAGCACAAGTCCGAGTCCATCTTCAGCGTCAGTGTCAACTTCCTTCCAAGAATCTCATGGTCAAGTTCCAGCACGAGCTTCATCAGAGGTCACTGAAGAAGTGGCGCGTGCCATTTCCGAAGACATGTCTCTCCACGAGCTCTGCTGTCCCTTCTACAGATGGAACGTGACCCACCGCGCCTCCCGTTTAAAAGATGAAGACGTGATCGAGCACCTGTACACTTTCAACATCAGAAAACGCAAAGGTCAGAAGTCACCGCAGGTGCAGAAGGCAGTGCGCGAGGAGTGTCGGCGGAAGGTGGAGAACCCAACGGGATTCGTGAGGTGGTACCTGGATGCCGCCAGGGAGAACTGGAACGAATACAAAACGCTTCTCAAAAACATGTGCATGTGTCCAAGGGCTCAACTTGAAAATGATAATGATAACTCCAAACGTCAAGAAGATGAACAGGTCAAGGTCAAGGATCGAGATCCAGTTGTAACACCAATGCCATCACCGACATCAACTGGGCTGTCGTCACCTGAGGACTTGGATGTGGCAGCTCTGGAAGACGAAACGAGGATGGAGGTGGGCGTGGAAGTGGATGAGCCCGACCCTGAAAATGCCCTGCATGAGGTCAACGAGAACGTGGAAGTAGTCGACATTGGCGCGGTGGCGGTGGGGGTCGACGAAAACAAGGATAACGTGGAAGTTGCCGACCAGATTGCTGCAGTGGAGGATATCAACGAGAACAAAGAGAACGTGGAAGTGGTCGACGACATTGGCGCGGTAGAGGTGAACGAGAACAAGGAGAACATGGAAGCAGTGGACGACGTTGACCCGGATGAGGAAACTGAGGTGGAGAAATTTAGTTCAGAAGAGGATTCCGTCACTCCGCCGAGTCCCCCCAAGTCACCATCTCCTCCTAAGAACATGACATCCACTGTGAAAGCGAAGGACAGGGAAGTGTTTGCCTCCGTGGGACTGGATCTGTCTGAGGACGAGTTGGACTATGGCGAGGATGACCTTGACCTCGAATTTTAATTTTGTCAACATTTACATTAACTAATAATTAATTGGAAGTTAATTAATTACCTAATAGATTGTTCCCTCTGTTATTTAACTTGTTAAATTTTGTTAAATAATGTATTTTTTTGTTGGGTTGAAGGAAAATTAACTCGGTTTTATAAAAAAAATGACGGTTTGAAAAAATGTTCCCGGTTTTTTCAAAATGATTAATTACTTTAAGTTAAGATTACTTAGTTAATTACTATTTAGTTAGATGTTAGCTGAAAATTAAGTTGATAAAATTAAGTTAAGTAAGGACCGAGTCAGTCCGACTGACAATGAAATGTCACGTCAGACATGTACATATACTTGATAACGAACTTAATTATTTTTTAAATTATAAGTTGACTATAATGAAATTAAATCAAATATAATTTAATACGAGAAAAACATTAAATTAAAATAATTAACTTTTTAGCTAGTTTAGTGATATAATGTAATAGACGCAAACGTAATAAAATCTGTAATTCACTTTTGTATTGGCACTGTAAAAATAGTTCTTTTAGAATCTTTATTTAATTTAATTGGCCTCTGTCCAGAACTTCACATTCACATGCACAATTAAAATCTTGGCTTCACTCACTTCCGCTCAGAAATCCCATTCCGCTTTTATCAAGTCCGAGCACATTTCACCAATCATTATTGCTGGCGCGTTTGTATTTGCGCTTAAAATGAAAAGTTTTAATTTCAATGTTTAATTGTTCATTAAGTTTTTTATTTTATTATTTATTTTTTCAATTTTTCTTACTTTGTCAACTTCGGCATCACCGAGCAATCCGCGACCCTCAGACCTTTGACACCTTGCACTCTTAAATGACTGTCGACAACAGTTCCCGGGTGACCCGGTTTTCCCATGGCGCACGTTCCCGCAGGATGGAACAGCGTTCCCGTCAACGTCCTCACGACGCACTCCCAATAACCCCATGACCTGAAAAGGTGACCCTCGCACCCCGGAATGGGCTCTGGCGCCAAATGAGCGCCCAGCTCAAGACCGAGGCTCGTCGAATTTTCGTAGAGGTTAAGGAACTCAAAGATGCCCTTTACCATAGTCTGAACGTCCAGGTCCCCAGGATCAGTGTAGTACCTCGGATTGATTTCCGGGAATGTTTCGATGTCCGGTGACCTCAGCCTGAGATAGCCTGTTGACCTGGGCAATGCCAGGACTTGCATCATAAAGTGGGCGTCAAGACCCCGGTACTTTTTGAGGAACCTTCGGAAGTACTTCGGACTTGTATTGTATGTGTCGGCGAGGCCCTGCGCAAGTCCCTGGTGGACGCCCAGGGCATGTACGGACCACAAGACATTGGGCCAGTTTGGATGTGAGTCGGGCATGGGGATGTGCGTCATCCCGAAAGCAGTGACGCCCATAGGGGTACTCAAGGGACCTGTTCCGCTGACCAAGTAGTTTGCCATCTGCTGGAGACCTAGGTCACGTTCTGGAATGTATGAAGCACCCTTCTTCACAATGAACGGGCCCACCCACGTTGTCACGTGGTCCATCAGGTTATTTCCTACACCGGGGAGGTCAACTAATGTCGGGATCCCGAGTTCCGTAAGATGACCTTGGGGTCCAATACCACTCAGCATGAGCAGTTGTGGCGATGCTATACTTCCGGCTGACAATATCACCTCCTTCGTGGCGCCCGCATGGTACGGAACACCGTGTCTCCTATAGATGACACCCACGGCACGGAGGTGACCCTCATGGTCATGGTTGAAAATGAGCCTTGACACCTGTGAGTATCTCAGGATCTTGAGATTCCTCCGGTGACGTTCGATGCCCTTGAGGTAGGCCCTGTAGGTACTGAATCGGGTTCCCCTAGCCTGGGTGAAGTCCACGGGCGAAAATCCGGGCGTTTGGATTTTGTTGGGGTCTCTTACAAGATAACCTTTTTCTGTGGCCGCACTCAGGATATGTTCAATCGCTGGGGTGAAGCCGGGACCTTCGATGCGAAGCGGCCCACCCTTGGAATGGTAACCGTCATTTCCGAGATGATCGTCCCAGAACCCGTGGTAATCCTCGAGCCTTAAAAAGTACCGGAGAACGGAGCTAAAGCTCCACCGCGGGTCACCTGTGATTTCCGCCCAACGATCAAAGTCCAGGGCATTACCACGGTTGTAAGTCATGAAGTTGATGTTGGAGCCGCCGCCGAGTCCCCGACCCCTCGGCCATTGCACCACTCTGCCTCTGGATGCAAAGGCGGATTTTTCTTGTGGCACTGTACTATACTGGAATGCCGTGGAGGGCGTGACGAGATTAGGGGTCGCAGCGGGGACAAGGGTCACGGGGTTTGGGTTGCCACCGGCTTCCAGCAGAAGTACGCTGACCATGGGATTCTCACTGAGGCGAGCGGCTATAGCTGAACCGGCGGAACCTCCACCAACTAAAAATATTTTTAAAATTTAAAGAAATCAAGATTTTATTTATTTTTAATTGAATTAATTATGATCTCACCAACGATGAAATCATAGTGCTCGATGAAGTCCTTTTTGAAAATTGGCAGTGGATGTTTGAGCAAATCGCTGAGCTGCATTAAGGCGGAAATTACAGCTATGACTGCGGGAAGGGACGCCGTGGCCAGCTGGAGCTGGGGCGTCCTGAGAATTGATTTGATTTTAACTATTGCTGGTGGTGCCATTTTGATCTTTTAAAGATTCATTATGAAATTGAAATGAAAAAGTGAATGAAAATTACGAAATCTTTNGAAAAAGTGAATGAAAATTACGAAATCTTTTTTTAAAGATGATTTAATAAATTTAGAAAGCCAAACTTCACAACTCGTAAAATATTAAGATTATATAAAAATTGCAATCTGATCTTCGACGAAAAAGTTGAAGCGCAGACGCCATGATTTTGATTTGGTTATGATTATTTTTGACCACTCAAGAAAACCCAGAGTTTAACTTGCAGACAGACGCACATTCTGATGAAAAAACTTTGTTGCAAAAAGTTTATGCATATGCTATACTAGCTTAAGAGCAAAAGCTATGATTTTGCAATTCGCAAGGTGCAACAATGAAACTTGAAATGAAGCCAAGCGAAGCTTTGGATTGAAAATGAAGGCGTTTGTTTTTATTAGTGAGGAAATGAAACCGGATATCAAAGCCAAGTAAAAAGTGAACGAGCGCCATAAAATTGAACAAGACAATGCAAAAAAATAAGGCGGTGCTTCTTAAGCTCAGCTCAGGCTAGAAAACTGTTACGGTTCACTCGACGCAGCAGGTTATCATAAGAAATATCGATAATCGACGAGAGGAACGGAAATACCTCTGTTCTTTCTGCGATAAGTTAAGTTACAGCGTTTCAGTACGTTTGAGTTTGATCAGCTCGAAAGCTTTGTTTAGGCTGAGTTAAGTAGACGCAAGCTGAGGCGTCTTTCTTTTCAAAAGTAATAATTTCATTCATTGATTATAGCTTGTAGTACATTGAAACGTTACAGCGTTAGTAACAATGAGAGAATTGCAATTAAAATTAACAGTGGTATGTGTGCACCTACCTACCTAATTACAATTACATGCGTAAAATAATAACTGCAAGAGTATTTATATTTCAGCCTTAACCTTACCCGCTTCACTTCAGTGCTGCGTCGTTCATCTTATCGTCACACTTGTGACTACGACGGAATTATAAAAAAACAATACCATTTTTTACAATTAATAGTTAATGGAAATAATAAAGATTAAATATCTTTATAAATCTTTATTCCTTTACAGTGAAATGAAGAAGTTTCTGCAGGTTTTCAATTTCAATGTAATTAATATGTAGGTTAGAAATTGATTGGGTGGTATTATTTTATTAATATAGAAAACAAGCGGAGGAACAGAACAAAGACTTTCATTTTCTAAAAATTCATGATTTTACATTAATTGCAAATTGCAACAAAAGATATTGCGGCTTTACGAAGTTTGTCAAAGAATAGATTCTTTATATTTAGGTAGATATGTATGAAATGAAAACAAATGAATGATTGACTGGGGCATTGTGAAAATTCTAGTTTCTTGATTTTAATAAAACAAGACAAGAATTACGTAACAATATTTAACTTACTATACTAACAAACTAACATATAATTAACTCTATTTACAGATTGATTTCCTTTCACAGTAATTAATTACTAAAAATTATCATTGTTTAACCTTTTTAGTCTTATAGCACAAATACAAATAAAAGTGACACGTTTAATTTGTAGATTGAGTAAATACAATCTGATCGTTACATTAACTTAAAGTATTTTAATTATGTTTGGTATATGTAGATATTTAGTATTTATAATTTATACTTATATTAACTATTACTAAAAACATTTTAAAAATTACAATTTTCATCTGCATTATCAAATTCAATAAATTGTCAATAAATTCAAATTTTCATTGCTAGAAAAAATTCCTCCCTCAAGAACTATCAAATCAAATATTAAAATATATAATTACTTTTGATCATTACCAAACAATTCTTTAAACTCACTCTGCTTGTGGTGGTTCAACCGGGTTCACTGAAGACGCGGGTTCTTCAGGCTGGATAACCGGCGGTGGTGGAGGTGGATGTGAATGTGGCACCTCAGCAGCCTGAAGCGGTACCTCCTGTGGCAGTTGTTGCATCTGAGGAACCTCCTCTGCTGGTGCTGATGATGGTGGTAGAGGTGGATGTGATTCTGGTTCTAGTGGAACCTCAAGTTCCGCCGGAGGGGGTGGTGGCGGCGGTTGAATTTGTTGAGTCTCGTATTGCTGAGGTGGCATTGGTGGCAGTGGAGGTGGCGCAATTTGATTTTGACTCTGATCCTGCTCCTCTTGCATTACTGGAAGCGGTGGCGGTTGAGCCTAGAGATTGAATATAATATTTTAAGTCTTTAATAAGAATCGAATACGCAACAAAAATGTATGTATTTTTAAGCCTGATTAATGAATCTCG
>VYYJ01001804.1:0-26878 GCA_021029165.1 Cyphoderus albinus
ATTCGAATGTGAATAAAAAATTGAATTCTGGTACTCACGATTAACGTTTAAATGATCTGCAATTCCAACAATATCCCAAAAGTTTATATACAAACGATAAAGTCTCTTTTCCATTTGATTATTCATATTAAAAACGTGAAAGCTAATGTTATGATGCTGGCCCATCGTCGAAGTTGCCATCAGGCTGTATTCACATTGTATTTCAATCAGAATATTTTTTCCTCGGGCAACATGAGGCGGGCAAATATAATTTCGTGTTTTTTCTATCGAATCTGATTGCAAAATCAGGGTACAAAGCGAATAAAACTGCGACATTCCTTCCCCTCGCGTTGTGAAAGTTTTGTCGATGGAAATCCACCGGATTCTCAAGAATCTTGGGAAATGTCTTGGGGCTCGCTTGTTTCGTCATCGTAATTCGCTCTTTAAAGTTAAAAGTGCACACAAGTTTCTTTGCGGTTTTGTGTAAAACCAAAAAATGAATGGATCTCGGACTCTCCGCCAACAATCTGAATGTTATTAACAATTTTGCAAAATTTGGATACGGGTAATTTGAAAGCTGAGAAAAGGCGACCTTGTACGGCTGGACAAATCTCGAGTTCCTCACCAATTCACTCTTCAGGACAAGGTTTGTCTGAGACCTTGGATAATTTTGTTTTTGTAATCATTGTGACTGGACACCAAGAGCAAATGGAGATATCTATGTTTTCTATTAGAAATCGGTCAAAATTGAAAAAGTGGAGCACGTAATTGACGAAGAGATAAAATTCAAGCAGAAATTGACGCTTTCTACCAGCTCGTGGTTTTTATTTGTTTCCACTTCTAGCGAAGCAAAAACTTTGCAATTCATCAATGAGCTGGGAATCAAAATGATTGCCAGTTTTGAATCCAGCAAAGAAATTGATTGTCGCATTTTGAGTAACTGCATTTTTACACCTTTTCTAGTATAAGTAGTTATGTCTAGTATCTATACCTGTCTAAAATTACTAAATTAATGTGCCCCTAAATTAAATTTGAAAAACTGTATCCCAATAGATAACAGAAAAATTCTAAACTGGGTCGTTTATATTATAATTTTAAAAACCGGATATTAACCCCTACCAAATTTCACATTTCAAATTTTCAATCGATCAGTTTACACACACAGAAATTGTAAATTTAAAATCCGCTTCAGCTGAAACGTATTTCTTGTACAATCACACCCGACTAAAATCCACGAATGATATTTAAAGGTGATGACGCTTTTGGGCGCTTTCTACTCTTGAATATTTAATGAAGGAAGTGAATCAATAAATCCACTCGTGTAGAACATAGCTTCAACTTTGGTTACTTTATTAAGTGTCAAAAGCAAATGAATAATAAATTAATAATGTGTGTTACGATGTTTGAAATTGAAATTATGTGCAATTTCTATAACGTGCTATTACTGAAAGGGCTGTCTCATCTAGAATAACATTCATGCATTAACATTAACAAACATTTACTGCCACTATATCAAAATCTACTGTCCAATGTTGACCACTTCACCCTGCGTCTATAGTTTGTTAGTAGCCACTACCCACCTCATACTATTTTCTTGCAATGTACCCACTCATACAGACACTTTTCTCGAAATGTTTGCAACGTTTTACTATACTGCCATTCGCTCGAATGAATTCAAGTATTTTCTTTCTTGAATATGTCGCAATCGAATTCTACCTTTGATTATTTTATATTATAGCTTTCAGACAAACTCTTGTGAGTGCATTCTCAGATTCGCAGCTACCATACATTGTCCGATCTTATAGAGAACGAACGACCTCATCCTCGTTGCTGCTCTTTTATTACAGCGATGCTGTATCATGAATTGAACCGTAGTTAGAAAATTCTAGTATACTGAAATGCACCAACTAAAGTAAGCCACATTACCCAGTATTACCCAGAATTGTCTTTACGTACCTGTAGAGACTTGGCGAAGTCAGATTAAAAAGAAGTAGAAAATTAAGTACCCACCGGGCTAGGCCATGTAATTCTTGAAACGCATTTATCAATTTAGTTATATGGAAAAGTTTGATATTAAATATTCTATTGTTATTATCGTCACGCTTGATCCAACTAACCATTCATTAGCCTAATTATCATTAGGCTCATTATTCAACTAGCCTTTCATTTGTCTGATGAAAAAAGAAAATTGCGAAATAGGCAAGGTAAAATACAAAAAAGAATATTTTATTCTCCCACTGCTTTGTCAGTTTACAAAATAAATTTAAAATTTCTCAATCTAATTTGAATACATATATGTATTCAAATTAGATATATAGCAATAGATATAGAGCAATAATATTTGTATACATATAAATAAATACGAATATAACCAAGACACAATCAAATACGTACGCGAAGATATGTATCCGTTTAACAAATTGAAGTCTTCACAAATTATAATAATTATTCTTGTTCCGTCATCTGCATGTGGCGAACACTCAGCTTAAGTCATATATAATATTCTCTAAGTGATTAATTCGTAATTACAAACAGGATTGATAGAGTGCATTTTCTTAGATTGATAGATTTCGAAATTTATATCTTGGATCACTAAAATTAAACAGATTGTTGGAGCCTAATACAATTATATTGTAAATTCTTCAAACGGAAAAAAAGTATTTAAATCCAAACTAAAAAGCATCTTCCAATATAAATTCCGTGTTATTACTAGTAAAAAAAGGCTTGTCGAAGACAATGCTTTCGTCCTCGTTCCTGGTATAAATTTCAATTCTCCCATAGGAGGACCTTGTAGCTGCAGTTTCTACATTTCTCTCCAAACATAGCTGCTTCAAATTATACAATTCATCCCAAATGTTAGAATCCTCCAACGATAAATTCTCAGCCATTAAGCGATATGTATCAATGCGATCGCCATTGAAGCTTCCCTCTTCGTGCAGTTCCTTTATTCGTGCATCTACGTCAGATGATTTGTCGGTGTGCTTCAACTTTAAGTCGATTAACGATGGCAAAACCGTCGGTAATATGTCCAACAGAGGTGGCATCAATTTTGTGCCAATGGTTATTGTCAATTTTTTAACTTTGGGAAAAAAACATCCGTCTAGGTTTTCATTTATGTAATCTGGAATTTTAATTGAAGTGTTCCAACTTGTTGCAATATACACAACCTCAGTGGCGTTTGGAAACTTCTCCAATAATTTGAGGCATCCCCATGCATAGTGCTCACTGAAACCTAATTTCTTAATGTGTTGCAAGTGTGAGAAATCTGCGGCGAGCAGGTTTGCAAAGCTCACTTCGGGATTACTGGAGCGTATGGTACTCACCACCAACTCTTTTGCCATGTTCCAAAATGCATCGTCAGGCTGCTGAACATCCTCCAATCCCTCGCTGTCTATTTCCCATCCAACACATTTCTGGCGAAGAGAATCGAACCACGTGGTTTTCTGGATTCCAGCAAAATCCTTCTCTATACAGAGATATGGTTCAACGGTTCTGTGTTTTGTTTTCACCCTAATGTAGGTTGATTTGTTATCCGTCCTGTTCCACTGGAAGTGTCGAATATTTGGAAGTATCTCTAACAAATCAGTACAGAAATTTTCTATTCTTCCAGTTCTTGTAAATCTATAGTTGTATTCCAGGAAGACAGTTTGTAGGAATGTTCCAAACTTCATGAGAAACGAAACGGCTGCTTTCCAAAACAAATCGTACTTTTTAGCTGTTGATATTTCGTAAGATTCAAAGATGAAGTCTCGTCCTGTAAACAATAACCATTTGTTTGTTGCTTGTGTTGCCTCCTCGTGGAAACGCCGAATATCGTCTGGATGCTTAAAACTGACTGGTGTACCAAATAATGGACAATACCAAAATCGTTGGCTTTGGTGAAGACACCACGAGTTTACCCCTGCAAACATTTGCAAATTTGGACTTGTCGTCTGGAGCATATTCGAGAGGTCATCCCCATCGAGGTAGTAGTTCGAAACCAAAAGCGTAACCACTTTTTGTCCGAGCTCTATCAACTTCGTTTTGGTTGAGCCTTCAGTCACGCCCTCTTCAATTGTTGCTGCGGAAAGGATGGCATTGTGGTCTGTTAACAGTTCTTTGAGATATTTTTGAACAACGTGAACTCCCCAAATCTTTGGAAAACAATAAATAAATTATTATTAAATTTAAGTGGTACAAGTTTCTAGTGTGAATTTCATTCATTTTTCGTTGGCATCTTACATCATAATTAGGCCAAATTCTTTTAAATGTTAACTTGGGTTTCACACGTTCCGAGAAATGGAAATCAATTTCCGCCTTCACCATTCGCCTCTCATTATTAACATCCACAGGAGCTGATTCTGCTGGTAATGTTTCAATATCTTTTTTTTCTGCAGGGGGAAGCCGACGTCCAGAAAACTTCTTCCCTGCATTTTTTGGTTTAATAATATTACGCAGACGCTGCCATTTTGTACCATTTTTGCTTGAAAATCTGAGGAACGAAATGTAATCATTTGAATTAACATGAGCGTTTGGTTTGCTTTTATCAATACTCTGTGGTGAATGTTCACGGAAACATATTGTAACAATTTTGTTAGTTTAATGTCGGATTATATAATTAGTAAATCAATGTTGTTTCCGTTTGCGATAAACATTTAAGATAAATGTAGCAGAAAGTGAAAGAAATTCGTTACGTTACTTACGGTTCCATGACTGGTGAGAAATACGTTACGTCATCTTGTTCATTTATTTGTTGTGTGGTGGAAGCGCAATAGAGGCACTTTTCGTGCTGGCACCTCTCAACTTCATAAATGAAGTACGACACGGAAAATGGCAACAGAGATCCATTTACATTATCTATCTCGCGTACACGTGTACAATCGCCCATCATTGGTGTTAGTTTAGTGGTTGTAACCAAAATGGTGCCTGGAAGACCGTCCTTGAATTTTTGAAGAATGACCGAAGGCGAGTCTGGACGTCCTCTCGTATCAGCAATATAGATTTGGAATTGTCCGCTTTTAAAAATTTCAGATTCTGTGGGATCCCCAGTTTTTACTTGAACGTCTTGGCAAGGCAGATTGTACCACTTTGCTTTCTTCGAAACGGATTATTGCAACATCTAAAACGTAAATATTGATGTCTATTAATTACTGAATACTGATTAACGGAATGTTTCTATTAAGCTTTAAAAGTCAACTCTATCTTACCTGTGCGTCCTTCACTTCGCGTTTACCCACGAAACTGACAATGGATTTATTTGTTGTCAGTAGTGATAGTAAAGCACCAAATATTCCTTTATTCGAGTATAAATCAACAACTTCGCTGGCGTCTGGGCACCATTCAACCAGCTTTACTGCCAGATCGGTCATGGATTTGACGGTTTTAGTTTCCCCCTCAATTTCAGCCGCCGAGAGTTTGCCGCCTCCTTCAAGACACGAGAGTAGCACAATGTAATTTGCCAAAGATTCTGAGCACATTAAAGAAGATTCTGGGATGTTTTGCTGGATAGAGCATTTCTGTTGGGTCTACAAGTTCAAAATTAGTGCCAAGACAAAAACAAGATTCAAACTTTATATCAGATGTCTTACTTTTTTATATGATGTAATTAAATCACGGTACGCCAAGTTAATTGTCTTAATCTCTGCCTTTGTGCGGGGAGAATCCAAAGATCCAGCCTGTGAAAAAAGCACTGGCAAAATCTCCTTGATTGAATCGGGAAGAACTTCATTGTCCAGTGTCAAACGGATTTCACACGCCTCACACATGTACCTGATTGTTACAAAAGAGTATACAATATTTGTAAGACAAGTTGGACACCGAAAATTGTACATGAAAATACACTGTGACAGTAAATAGTTATGGTTACCTTATGGCAGAAAGTAGTAGCGCTGCCCCGTTCTAACAATTAATAAAAAACGTTAAATTATAATTAGTTATTTGATTCAATTTACTTATGAAGTTATCAGAAAAGTTTGCTTTGATCTACTAACCTTAACTCCAAATCGCTTGGTAGATATGGTAAGCAATTCCTCTTCTGCCAGCAGACTTTGAAGGGAGAAGTCCGGCATTTTGAAATTGGTTTATTGCAATTTCAGGGTACGGCTAAAATGACGCTTCAATTCTATTAGTTAGACTAATGTATATTAGCTTTCTACTAGTGTTATGTATTTATTTACTTGAAATTTGATTAAAATTAAACGCAAAGGTTAGGTAAAATTTGATGCACTCTTGGACACAGACTTGTTATCTGTGGTCGACTGGCAACACAAATGAAGCCATCCGACAAAATTTGGTTTGTTTTATACCCCACCGAACTGCCAACGAGAAGCTGAAAAAGATTGCTTTCTGGCAACACATGCTTACATCATGCATTCAATTTTCAACAAGGCAAGAATATAAATCTCGTCTTACAACAACTTATGGTACATATGGGAAGGAGCAGGTAGTTAGGTGGTTAGGTACGTATACCCATATATAACCAAATATTTTTCTTAAAAATTCCATATCATAATAATGTTATATGGTGGAAAAATACTAAACGGGCAACTCTGAATGTGAACACTCGAAAGGTCTTAAAAACTTAACTCAAGCTGCTTGAGCTTCCACCATGAAATTTAAAATCTGTTCCTCGACTATTAACAATAAAACATCCTCTGCTACCCATGCTAAAGGTAGAGTTGTTTGGACTTTTGCATCCTTTGAGAGACTTAAAACGTCATCCGATATCCAAGCAAAACTAGTAAAACTAGTTATGGTCAATGAGGATTTGGCTACGCTTTTATAAAAAAGGATGTCGTGAAGTTACTGGTATTGACTTCACTTAGAAATGAACATACGTGACAGATTATAATAAACAATCGTTTAAGCTTACGATTTATTTCTGAGCGTTGCAACTGTTGCAAGTACCTTCTAAATATTTTCTGTTTGCAAGGTCGTTTTCTTGAATTCACATTGTATCAAATTCAATTGCTGGTTTTTTCTTATTATTATTAACAAACTATATACTCTATTTATTTGTAAAGCTATTTAAATGATATTATATTATGTAGGCGTTCATTTGCCTTAACTATAGATATTTAACAGATATGTATATTTTCTGAAGATTATTAATTATTATATCTTTATTTTGGATCATTAGAGTTTACCTGTGCGCTTAAATGCATTTGTAAAGTTCTGCTTTTATATATTCTAGGGAATTTGCAACACATTTGTCATGGAAGGCGCAAATGAATGAGATTGAGAAAATGAGTACTAACGATTCATATATGCTCATCCTAATGTTTCAATTTCAACAAATTAATGTCGGTTAATTCAATCAAAGAACAGTCGATCTATTATGATTATCAAATAAGTAGAGCTTGAAAGGTGTAAAATGTAAATAGATTTGGGTGTTTATTCTTATTCTCTATAAAGTTGATTCAATACAGTTAGTACTTGCTCACAAATTAACTTCGAAATAAATTATGTATAAAATTGTTTACATTTTATGCTCGGATTGCCTTAATTTGAAATAATAATAAAATTCGAGTTTCCAATACAAAAATTATTCATTTATTAGAGACCCACTAATAGAGAGTTGTACTCTGCTGGTTATATGTACAATCTCTAATTGATTGTGATGATATTGGATGTTATCGACAGTCCATCATGGGCTTAACTTATGATGAATTTATCGTGATGCAATACCCCTCTGGTGACTTTACTTTACTTAAATTTAAATGCATTCGATATTTATCTTATTACAGGATGCGACTCAATCAATTGCATTTTAAAGCCATAAACTCCAAACCAATCTAACATTTGAATAGATATAATTGGCAATTTTTCAACCAAGCAGCAAAGCATTTAGAGTCCAGCCAATGCAGAACTCAAAGTGAAGGAGGTCAATCAGTTGAAGTAATTGACCTTTCCCATCCTCAGCCTGAGAAATGTGTAAGACTTGAAGAATCTTCTGGAACCAGCGATTTCTCTGTAGAGCTACGTTACTGATTTTGATTGTTTTGGTAAACACTGGCTGCATTGTCAGATTGCCACTCAATTTCATACAAAATTATTTTCATTGGTTTTTTAATAACATGGAAGTGTGCAAAAAATGAAAAGGCAACATAATTTATTTATCATCATTTCGACCCAATCATTAATAATACTGATTAAAGTTAGTCACAATCGCAATGTCATTTTCTCATTTATTATACTTTTAAATATCAGTAAATAAATTTAAGCAAACCCTGTAGGCGATAAATATTATGTATAACTAATCGTAAGAGTAAGGACGTAAAATATTTTGAATACAGATTCAATGTTAAACTGAAACGTTATTGTGTAAATAATTATTCATTATTAGATAGTTTGCGCTGATTATTTAACCCAGCATCAATGCACCTTTATTTCATTCCCCATCCAATTTAAATTTCGCATCAGTTTCAGAAACTCGAGTTTGATTTTTATTTAAAGGCATTGATAAACTTGGGCTAATTTTTGGCCATTAATGTAATTCCTTGGGTCATAAATTTAAATAATATTTATACAATCTGCTAAATATCTATAGATAAGGCAAATGAAGGACTACATCATATAATATCATTTAAATAGACTTACAAAAATTTTTGGAGCATATTTTTTTTAATAATTATAAAAAACGGGAATTAAATTTGATACAACGTACATGCAAGAAAACTGCAATTTTTAAATTACTTGCAAACAGAAAATATGTACAAGGTACTTAATGACGAGAGGAATTAACGTTAGTATAAACCATTGTTTATTATAATTTGTCACGTATGTCATTTCCAGGAAAAGTCAATACCAGTGAAATTTACTGAGTGAATTCACGTAGCCCATAGCCCCTTTATTTTTATCATGCTATCTTGTATCTATTGTATCTGTGGTGTGGATGTTCTTTGGTATTTCAATATCAATACCTTGACGAATAAATTTTAACTTTCAAGGAAGATGCTTAAGGAGCTTAAGCTAAGCTTTTAAGATTGTTGAATATTCACTTTCTGAATTAACCCCTTTATTATTTTTCACCATACATATGTAATTGTATTATGACAGGGAATATTTAAGAAAAGTAGCTGGCTATATTCTATATGGATATATTGTAGCTACCTATAGGAATGGTCCTTACCGTATTCATAAGTTATTGTAAGACGACATTGATATCCTTGCATTGTTGAAAACTGAAAGCATAACGAAAGCATGTGTTTTCAGAAAGCAGAATTTTTTCCGCCTCCCGTTTGCCCTAAGGTGGGTATAAATTAAGTAAATTTTGTCCGGTGGCTTCATTTGTTTTTCCGACCGGTCAGAGATAACAAGTCTGTGTCCCTGAGTTTTCACATTTGTTTCATTAGTTCGTTTCTGTAATATCAACGTTTTTGATTTTCATGTGCATCAAATTCTTCCTAACCGTTGTGCATGACTATTAATCAAATTTAAAGTAAATAAATAATACTACTAGAAAGTGAATATACATTAGTGTCGCGAATAGAGTAGTAGACCCGTCATATTTCACCATGCCGGACTTCACCCTTCAGAGTCTGTTTGCAGAAAATAAATTGCTTACCATATCTACCAAGCGATTAGGAGTTGAGGTAAATAGTTCAAAGCAAATTTTTCTGTTAACTTTATGACTAAGTTGAATCACATAATTAATAATACTTTAACGTTCTTTTTTATTTTTTAGAACGGGGCAGCTCTAATACTTTCTGCTATAAGGTAACTATTTACTATGCCAGTGCATTTACGTGAAATTTCCAGCCTCCAGCCTGTTTAACCAATGTATAATTTTTTGAAACAGGTTTATGTGTGATGCTTGGGAAATACATTTGAGTCCTGACAATAGAGTTCTTCCCCATTCATTCAAGAAGATTTTGCCAGTGCTTTTTTCACAACCTGGATCTTGCAATTTTCCCACCACAAAGGCGGAGATTAAGACAATTAACTTGGCATACCGTGATTTGGTTGCAACGAATAAAACAGTAAGACACCTTATATTAAGTGTGAATTTGGTTTTTATTTTGGTAAATAGTAATTTTGAACTTGTATCATAGTTTTCCAACCTGAGATGCGTTTTTGAGGGATTCACCAGCGAAATCTATTCAATGTGTTCAAATTTTTTGGCCAATTACATTGTACTACTCTCTTGTCTTAAAGGAGGCGGCAAACTCTCAGAGGCTAAAATTGCGAGGGAAACTCTAATCGTCAAATCCATGACTGATCTTGTAGTAAAGCTCGTTAAACGATATCCAGATGTTCCAGAAGTTGTTGATTTATTCTCGAGAAGAGGAATAATTGGTGCCTTACTATCACTGCTGACAACAAATAAATCCATTATTAGTTGCGTGGGTAAACGCGAACTCAAAGACGCAAAGGTAGTGTAGCGTTTAACTTCAAAGCACAAAACAAATATTCCGTTAATCAGTATAAATTAATATAAGTCAATATTTACGTTGCAGAAATTACAAGAATCTGTTTCCAAGAAGGCAAATTGGTTCAATGTGTGTTGTCAAGACGTTCAAGTAAAAGTTTGGAATCCCACAAAATCTGAAGCGTTTAAAATCCGAGAATCACAAATATACATTGTCGATACGAGAGGGCGTTCAGAATCGCCTTCGGCCATACTTCAACAATTCAAGCACTGTCTTCCAGGAACAATTTTGGTTTCAACTACCAGACTAACACCGATGACGGACGAGAGCGATTGTACACGTGTACGCGAGGTTGACAGTGTAAATGTCAATCATTTCCTAACTGGAACGTTCTTGCCATCCACTGGTTACCTTTCGTACTTTATTAGTGAAGTTCAAAGGTGCCACCGCGAAGAGTGCCTTTATTGCGCTTCCACCAGTCAAGAAATAGATGAAAGTGAAATGCTGCAAGCAACTCCTCTGGATGTTTATAATAAGAGGCGAATGGTGAAGGCAGAAATTGATTCCCACTTGGGAGAACTTCAGAAAACCGAAGAAACATTACCATGTATTCTTAATAATTATATTGTAAGATGCCAATCAAGAATGAATTAAGTTCACATTTGAAACTTTTACCACTTGATTTTAATAATTTATTTTATATTTTCCAAAGGTTTGGAGCGGTATTTAAAAATATCTCGAAGGACACTTGTTCACACTCCACAACTCCTGCCTTTCCTCAGCAAATATTGAAGAGGCCGTGACCGGAGGCTCTACCAAAAAGAAGCTGAGACTGCTGGGAGAAAAAGTGGTGTCGGTTTTGGTTTCGAACTACTATCTCGATGCGGACGACCTTTCGGAGTTTGTCAAGACGACGAGTCCAGATTTGCAAATGTTTGCAGGAGTAAACACGTGGTGTCTTCACCAAAGCAGGAAATACGGAGATGTTTCTTTATTTTCTGGAAATGTCGAATTTCAGCATCCCGATGATATTTGGCATTTTTACGACGAGGCAATGAAAGCAACAAACAAATGGTCACTGTTAAGAGGACAAAACTTCCGCTTTGAATCCGACGAAATATCAACAGTCGAAGAGTACGATTTGTTTTGGGAAGCAGCCGTTTCATTTCTCAAGAAATTTGGAACATACTTACAAAGTGTTATCCTGGAGTGCAACGATGAATTTTCTAGTACTGGAAGAATAGAAAATTTCTGTACTGATTTGATAAGGATAATTCCAAACATCAGAGATTTCAGGTGGTTCAGGATGGAAAATGAGTCAATTTTCATTAGTGTTAAAACAGACCCCAGAAGGGTTGAGCCATATCTCAGTATAGAAGGAGATTTTGCTGGAATCCAGAAAACCGCGTGGTTTGAGTCTCTTCGCCAGAACTGTGTTGGATGGGAAATAGACAGTGAGAGATTGGAGGAAGTTGAACAGTCTGACGAAGTATTTTGGGACGTGGCAAAAGAGTTGGTGCTGAATACTACACGCTCCAGTAATACCCCAGTGAGCTATGCGAATCTGTTTGCTGCGGATTTCTCACACTTGCAACACATTAAGAAATTAGGTTTCGGTGATCAGTATGGATGGGGATGCCTCAAATTATTGGCGAAGTTTCCAAACGCCACGGAGATTGTGTTTATTGCAAGCACTATGAACATATCACTTCAAATTCGGAATAGCATAAATTTGAACACAAAAAAATATTATTTCCCCAATGTGACCAAATTGACAATAACCATTAATATGGAATGGTTGCCACCTCCATTGGACATATTACCCAGGGTTTTGCCATGTTTAAGCCGCTTAAAGTTGAAGTACACAACCTGTTCATATAAGTAGGGTAGAAGCAACACTGAAAATGCGGCTCAAAGAGGGGAACTTCAATGGCGATCGCATTGATACATATCGCTTATTGGCTGAGAATCTATCGTTGAAGCAATCCAACATTTGGAATGAAATGGGTAATTTGAAGCGACTATTTCTGGAGAAAAATATAATGAGTAAGGATTGGAGCCGATTTACAGAAAGCGAAAACCCCTCCTGTTGCTACATTGGGAGAAGTGAATTATATTCCAGAAACGAGGACGGAACTATTCGGTTCGAACGTTTTTTGACTAGTAACGAAGCAGAATTTGAATTAAGAAATGAAATTGAATAGTTTACGTTTGAATATTTTTCTCTGTATTTAAAATAAATTGGTGTTGCGCTTTTATAAAACTCGAGTCCGATTCGACATTCCTTTTTATATTGAAGTTGAGTTTCAAACATCGGTTTGTTAAGTTTATTTTTGTGATTCAAGAAATTTTTTGGTCCCAGAAACTCCACTAATAAAACCAATTGTGTTTGTTACGATGAATTAATCACTTCGGAAATACATGATTTATATTAGAATGAGTGATCGCCAGATGCAGATGCCGGTACAAGAATAATATTATTTTAAACTTCGATCTGTTAAACAGATACGTATCTTCGCATCCACATTTTAATATATCTTGCTTATATTCGTCTATATATGTATATAAATATTTATAGCATAATATATATTCAAATTAAGAAATTCATTTTGTAAAGTGACAAAATAATGTGAGAATAAAATTTTCTTTAGTATTTTCCTTGCCTTTCCATAATAACACTCATGAGATTTTAAAACTTACAAATATTAATCAAACAAATGCATGTATATGGACGCCGGAGGTCTCGAAAATAAAACTTCTCATAAAAGCCATCTATAACCCAGCATTACGTTTCTATCAAGCATAAAAACAGGGCAAATTTAATTGTTTGGTTTGCTGCATTAAATTAGAAATTGAATTTTCTCGAAATAGTTAATGTACCGAAAATCTAAAAAATCCTGAAACCGCCATCAAATTCCCCTTGTTCACTCTAGTTTGTATTAAAAATCTTCAAAAATTAAAACGGAGCTGAAACCGAAGTTCAAGCTGCTTTCTGGCAACACATGATTTCATTGTGCGTTCAATTTTCAACAATGCTAGAATATCAATTTCGGCTTAGAGCAACTTAAATGTTAACAGTCCGATTCCTATAGTGGCAGCATTGCATAATATTCATAGATAGCCAAAAAGTTTTGTTAAAATTTTGTATCATAATTGTGTTATATGGTGGAAAATGCTAAAAGAGGGCAACTCAAAATGTGAACACTTAAGCTTAAAAGCTTAACTTAAGCTGCTTTGCTTAAGCTTCTTCCATAAAATTTAAAATCTGTTCCTCGACTATTAATAGTAAAATACCAAAGAACCGTCTACTACCATACAAAGGTAGATTGATCTGTGCTGTTATTTTCTTACCTTTTAAAGACTTAAAGAGTGATCCGATTTTCATAGAAAAGTGAAATTGTCAAATATGGCGTCAATGAGCATTTGGTTACATTTAGATAAAAATAAAAAGATTTCGTGAATTCATTGTTATTGACTTTTCCTGGAAAGTAACCTAAGTGACAGATTACAATAAACAATTTTTTATACTTGGGATTAATTCTTGTGCCTCGTAAATACCCTCTAAATAATTTTTTGTTTACAAGTAAATTTAAAAATTGCAGTTATTCGAATGTACTTATTAAATTCAATCCCCGGGTTTTCTTATTATTATTAACAAGCTATACTCTACTTATTTGTACGACTATAACTTATATAAATGATTAATTATTCTGTTTTTATTTTGTATGCTTAGAGTTTACTTCTGTGGTTAAATATATTTGCAACCTTCTGTGTTTACCTTGATTCAATACAGTAGATATTCACATTTTCCCTTCAAAATAAATTATGTATAAAATTGTTTACACTATTTGCTTGGGTGAACTTTATATGAATTAAAAATTAAATTTGAGTTTCAAATACAAAAAAACTATTTATTTATTTATTTAGAGACTTAATCATTCCTGCTTTGCAATTTGAGAGATTGGCTTCACGATGACTGGCCTGGCGTCAAATCAGTAATTCGAAATGAATTTCTGAGAAATTATTTCTCATTGATGGAATAGTATTGCGAGAAAAATGATCAAAAACTATAGTTTTAATTATTTAGGAAATGTTTGTATTTGTTGTGTGTGTAATGTACTCAAGGATGCTTCTTGCTGTTTTGAGCTATTTGTTATTTGTGACGTAAATTTTTGTTTTAAATTACGCTCTTCTACCAGAAGTTCAATTTCATCTCTGACAAGGTATGAAGTTGCCTCGTGATAATGATGATATTGGATGCGATGGACTTACCTACGACAAATTTACTGTGATGAAATGCCCTAGTGATGACTTTGCATTACTTGAATTAATTCAAAATGTATGCTACTACAGGATGTAAGTCAAGAAATTACGTTTATTGTTAAACTGCGCCAAACCAGAAACCCTATATAATACATACATATGAATTGCAATTTTTCAACCCATCAGTAAAGCATTTAGTCCATCCAATGCAGAACTCGAGCAAAGTGAAGGACCAGTCGAATTAATTGACCTGCCCCATCCTCACCCTGAGAATCAGCCAAGATCGAAACACTCTCCGGAACCAGGGATTCCTCTGCAGAGCGACGTTACTCTTCACGCTCCTCATCAACTCCTCCGAATTTGCAAATACTTTAGCCAGAGCCCTATACACCAACATCATAACCAACAGTCCTACAGAGACGAAACACTGAATTTGTGAAAATTCCATTTTCGAGTGAAACTTGATAATCGTGAACAAGCAGATGGTCACAGAGAGCAGTGCCTGACAGACGCCAATTAAAATTCCGTCCGATTGGTGAACATCGTTGAAGCAAGTTAGGAGCAGCTGCAACTGCCGAAATGACGAAATTGTATTTTGGATGGTTTTTATCTCTTCTCTATCTGATACTTGCATCAGAGTCCTAAAAGGAAAATTTTTGCATTTTTAATTTTTTTTAATTTTTAGATTTTCATTTGCCATACCTTTGCAAGACATGAATGTGACGATTCATATTCACACATGGAATGTAGGTGAAGCAAATGATTTCCGAGTTGAGTTCCTAATAGAGACAGCACAGTATGAAATAGGCAACAATCACAACGGAAAACTTGACGAGACCCGAGAAGACGTCCGCGATTCCCGTGTGACACTCCGGAATGAATATTGACCCCGGGAGGTCAGGCACACAGGGAAACGACAAACACACCATGACACGATCCGCGTGCGCCATCACAATATTTGCGGCTGTGTTCCAAAGCACTATTTTGCAGGTCAGATGGCCCTTGCGTTTTTGAACATTTCCAGACTTGTAGCTCAATGCCCCAATTTTCTCGTCTAGGCGAAATCCAGCATTGTGCAAGCCCACCAGTTTCTTTCCTTTACGAATGTGGCTCGTCGTGACCAGGCAAAACGTGAGACAGGAAGCAATTATGTAAATAATCTGCAGCCTCCTCGTCTTCTTGCTCCACCCGCTCACTGTGATATTTCACCGTTTGGTAAATTGTAAATGAAGTGAGAAAGTAGCCGAGTCCCAGACGGATTTTATAACGCCGAAGGAATTTTGGCGACTTTTCCAGGTAGATTTCATTTGTTGAACGGTGGGAGCGGAAAAGTGTGGTGAAATGGTAGCCGGAGAAAGTCAGGTACGCGGCGATAACTTTATTGCACAGTTTGGATTTTTAGAATTTTAGTTTTTCAAAACAAAATATGAGAAATATTTTGTAAAAGAGCAATAATTTGGTACTATGTACATAAAAATGAATATCTATAACAATTATTAATTTATGTACTATACATCAATTAAAACGCCAATAGTCTCTAATTTCTTCGCGTTAAATGCCTAAACTAAAAGTTAAAACTCATACCACTTGACCAATTATCCCTAGCAATTTACCAACCATGGCATACCAATGACTAAACATAAAATAAAAATCCATATTTAAAATACAATTCCATTGTCCACATACTACTACTATACTATTATCAAACCAATGTGTCCATTCAGATCTGCATGAAATCGATGGCCGAGTAATTTTAAACCGGTTTATTTAGGTTATAATTCCGAAAATCAGATAGCCCCGGGCTATCACTTTCCAATTTTCAAGGTTTAATTGTGCAATTTACACCAATATTTTAAATTCGCTTCAACCCTAGCCCATATTTTGTGGTTAGTCACAACCGACTGAAATCCACCAATGCTATTGGCAAAGTGATGACGCTCGTGGACGCTTTCTTTTCTTAAATATTTAATAACTTTCACGAACAAGCACGACCAACAGTCGTCAACATGAAAGGCATTTGGGTCGAGTTTTAATTAAATACGGGTGAATTAAATATTAAAAGTGGGAGTAATAAAAAATCTTATAGGAAACTTAAAACAATGCACGATCATAGGAGGTGTGAACAGTGCAGTAAAAAAGAATAATTTGGTTGTCTACATAAAATGTAACAAAAGAAATAGAAATTTTTTTTAGATATTTACCTAAAATAAAAGGTAAATATTAAAAATGCGTTCAGCATGTTAAATGTTTTAAAATATTAGGAATTAGATGGAGAACATATTCTAGCTTGTAACTTTAATATTAAAATTAAATTATGATGAATTATTACTTTGTAATCCAGTAAATATGTCACAAAAAATTATTTTTATTGTAATATTATTACACAGCTTTTCACATATCATATTTTTCTCCAATTGTTAAAAGCTAGAAAATTATTTATTCCGTACTGAGGTAGTTGTACAGTTGTTTGTAGTTAGTTTTACCTTTATCTGTATATTTGAGAACATATTTTACATTCACAGTTTGTTCGTTGCAAACAGATACATGTTTAGACCCTTTACTGGTAAAATCGGCTTTTAATTATTTCTAAGAAACGTCGAAATCCGATTACGGACCAATATATATAAACAAAATATTTACATATAATGCACATGAGAGAAAATAGTGACATTTGGGAATTTTTGTTAGGTTCGCCTCTGCCTGTATGTTTTTTTGTTTGTGTGATCAAATCGGATTTAACTTTAATCCGCTTACGAAGCTTTCGACTAACCAAAATGCACACAATTCACTATCGGCTCCTACACCGTGTACGTGAGCATTTTGGAGAATCTTCCAAATTCTCGCAGTTGACAGTAGTAGCCGGTAGCAGCATGCATCATTATTAAAATGGCCTTCAAGAGAGTAACATAGAAGTTAATTTGTTGTCCAATTAGAAATATTTAGACATCCAAAGTTTCACACGGTAGTAGTAAGTTACAATTCGATATTGTTAAGGAGTTTTTAAATTCGGGAGATTCCGTCTTTGAGCAACAATTATTACTTGACAAAGTAAGGAAAAGCATTTCAGGCGGACACAGGATGAACACCACGATTGTGGAAATTCCCCATGTGGTACGTAGAAATATTTCTTATGAACCATTTCTGGACAAGATTTACTGATTTTGATATTTTTAAATTATTTTTGACTACATAGTTTTGGGCAAGATTTCAAGAAGTTTTCATCGGTCAGGAAAATGCCCTTCTGAACGCCTCTCTGTCATCAGCTGGTGTGGAGCTTGCGATAACTCGAGGTTCTACAAAAATGAAGATGCGACTGAGAGGCGAAAAAGTATTTACGATTTTGGTTTTGAACTACTACATAAACGACGAGGATTTACTACGCTGTTCTCGCGCGAACTCTGAGGATCTAAAAAGTTTTGTCGTGTCGAGCCATTGGTGTACTGACAATCTTTTATCCAATTGTGTTTGGAGACAATTAGTGTCGTTTTCAAATTTACAAGAAATCAATGAATTCCGCGAGAAAGTTGAACAGTCAGAAAATAAATGGGAATTGTTTAGAAACAAGTGGCTTATGTTTGAACGCATAAGAGGGACAGCGGAAGAAAAAAATAACTTCCTGATGGCAGCCATTGCATTGATGAAAACATTTGGAGAGTTTATTGTTGCTCTTAGTATTAACGAATCGTTTGATGACGAACGAATACAAAATTTCTGCACAGATTTGACTATGATTATGCCAAGGCTAAGGTGCTTCTACTGGATTCACAATTTTCTGACAAGTAATTATCTGTGTATGCTTTCCAAATGTGACAAAAGGACGGTTGAGCCTACTCTGAAAATCCTTGATTCTCACTCTGCTTTACGTTATGTAAAATGGTACAATGTTCTAATGCACTCTTGCAAACGCTGGCAGATCGGTCAGAACGGCGATGAACTTGTCCAGCCGGAACATGTACAAGTGGAGCAGCTTCTGATTCATTTTCCAAGTACAAGTCTGCCCTATCAGAAATTACTTAATGCCGATCTCTCAGATTTCAAAAGTGTGACAAATCTGACGCTTCACGGACATAATAATATTATGGTCTCCATCCGTATGTTGAGAAAGTTGCCCAATGTGAGCGTTCTAAGTTTGTTCGTTGGATGGGAATTACAGTTTTCCGAAGTCTACAATTTTATTCGGGATTCAGGGGTGAGCTTCCCCTCCGTGGTAAAATTAACTCTGATAATGAATAATCCTCCATTTCAGCTGGATATTCTTGCTTCGTTATTTCCGTCTCTCAGACAGCTTCGTTTGAAAAAATCGCGCAGCATCACGTCGCCGGCGACTCCATTGGTTGACTGGAAGGATGTGAAGGGTGATTTCAAGAACGACGAGGTCGACGTTTATCACCTTTATGACCAGAAGCAACCGTTAAGCCACTCCAACATTTGGAGTTATTTGAAGAACTTGAGCCTGCTTTGCATTCAAACCTTGAAAATTATTGAGGTGGGCAGTGGGGGTGCTGCGGATGTGGCCCCTGCGAATGGAAGGCTTCAAAGACAGGAAATTTACACACGGCTTGATAACGGAGAAATTCAAACGGAAGACTTGATTATTCCGTTTTCGCATTACTGGCTTGAGTGAACTTATCCATTTTCGCGATGTTTGCCAAAAGTCGAATGTCCGAAATTGATATTTTAGATATTTAATGTATTTCTTCATTATGAATGTAATTTATAAAAATATAAATTAGACATTATTATTATGTAAAATATATTAAGTAGTTAAAACCATAAATAAAAAAATATTATATAATGTTAGATTAACAAATTTTCTCTTGGAGGAAATATTTTGAAACTGAAGTAGTACTGACCACTTGTTTTCAAAAATGCTAACTTCTACAGCATCCAACTATAAAATCACAACCGCCATCGTCATCATCATTGTTAATAAACTGATGAACTGAGCAATAATTTCATTGCTGCCAACTTAAATATGAGTTAGGATGTTTAAAATATTAAACCAAGTTTTTTTCCAAGTGACGGGTTTCAATTAAATTGTTGTTTACATGGAAAACGAGAAAATAAAATTATCCAACAAAACATTGCGTGTAAACATTAATTATAAAGGAAAGGGTATTCCAGTATTGATGGGTTTACAAAAACCTCAATTTATAAGCGCTCATTTAAAACCATCGGTTTATCATACACGATAACAGAGTAAAACCTGATCAGCAATACATAATATTTGAAATGATTTCAAACATGAATCTTGCAACAAAATATAAATTTTGACAATGAGAGAAAAGTTGTTTTTTTTCAAAACCAACAAAAATGTTGTTTAAAACAACTTGTTTTAATGGTGTCCTTTAAATTCATATATGAATGCGTAATTGTATCACTAGAGCGCAATTCATGGAAATTGTTGGTATAAAGAACAATGGAGATACGAATTTGCGGTGTTTGTTAAAATGGATTTAAACGCCGAACAGTAAAGATATATATTCAAATTCAGAGGAACAAAGAGAATCTTATCTTAGTTAGTGGAATGGAGATATTGTTCTTGTTTTCTTCATTCTTCTCAACAACAAACATTTAATTCTAAAATCTCCAATTGTAGTTATTGTGCCAAATATTTATGGGACTATTAATCTGTTTTGATAAATGTTTTTAAGCTAAGCCCACGCACAGTTTGCTAAGTAAACAAACCAATTATATAGAGCTTCAGTTAAATTGCCAACTACGTAGTTGAGGCAGTTGTTTCAGTGGGAAGGGGCAGCTCAAACTATAAACTCCAAAATTCAACAGAACCCGTTCCAGGAAATTGAAGCACGTCCAGTTCCATCTATAGTTTTTTTAAAGTTAAGTAGAGCTTTGCAGCACAGTCAATTAAAATAAGAAGTTTGAGAGATTTTAAAGCCAAGAGCACCAACAATAATTTAACATGTATTCAGGAATTATCGTGGTGTTATCAATTTGGATATTGAAATCCTCTTTTTTGTTGGCTGATTCTGTTGACAAGACTAACCAAAACTTGGATATAGTTACCGGATTCAAATTAGTTTATAAACTGTTCCACGGTTGTCATCTAAACTTTGCTTTTCTAGCGGACAAACAAACATTTCAGCTTATTGGTTTCCCTGAAGAATTTGACAATATTGTAAAAGCTAATTACGAGCATGTGGCAATAACAATTGTGACATATTTTAACGACACGGACATCAGAAATATTCAGTCGAGGAGCAGTCATGCACTTTCAAAAGGTCCATCGTGCCATACTGATGTTATATTAAGTGACGGGGATAAAATTACCTCTTATGTTGATTGGACAGAGCTTGTCCTTCACCATGTAATCAAAGCATGGAAAGATGAACAATGGAACCATTTGATTATTGGGTGCAAATTCGGAAAACATTGGACACAATCCTCAAAGTTTTCTATAAGTATGCAGATAATGCATCCGGAATTCAATTTCATATTATTCCGTGGTATTGCCCTGTTTATTGACTTTGAGAACGCAGGCAAACCCCTTTCTAATTTGCTCGAGCTGTGCTGAGGCTGTTTTTATTCCGCTTGCAAAACTATCCTTGGAAAATTATTCAATGGAGGAAATGATTAATGGAGGAAAGGTTGGAAATTAAAGTCAAACTGGCCAGGGATGAGATTACTTTTGGACAGTGAATCAAAAGAAGAAGCAGAATTCTGTGACACAAAAAACAATATAGGTGCTCATAATTTTCAAAACTTTCCACCCACAATAAAGTCATGCGTGTACCACTTGCTAAAACCGGGAATAAATTTCACCTACAGAAGTCCGACTTCTACAATCACACCTGACCATAGAATAGTCGAACTTGTTCCGAAAAAGGTCGCCGTGTTAAGGAAAAATTACAAGCGTATTAGATTTTCACCACATGTTATCCTAATACCTGTCCTGTTTAGGCCAAACTCCTTAACCTTTGTTGTCTACCAGCAGCGTCCTGAGAACAGCTTCACCATCCTAATCAAAGCCTATGACTGGCAGAGTTGGTTGGGAATATCGCTAATGATATTTTCGGTGGGAATATTTACATTTTGTTCCACCAGGAAAAGCACCTCTTTTTTTGCTGTCATCGCTGACTGCTTAGAGCAGTCCGTTTTACAGCCACCAAAATGGTGGTTTGTTTGGATGCTGGTAATGCTTGTGTGCAGAAATGCTTACAAGGGAATGCTATTTTCGTTTATTGCACACGGTGAAAACCCAAATTTCCCAAGTACTATCCAAGAATTTGCTGAGGATAAGACAATCTTAAAATTTACCAATCAGGCAGCATATCCAATGCTACGCGAGTCTAACTGTAATCCAATTTCCTGGATTCGACATTACCTGTTTGGCGGTATCGACAATGCTCATTTTTCAGATGGCCTGAATAAATCATTATATCTGCTAAATAGCACGCTTCATTTTAATCAGATATTTTCTGATATAATTTTGGCACAGAATCCAACAATTGGAGCAAAGCATTCATTCAGCTACAAATTTAATTCCAAAATGTATAGCAAAATTGCCATGCTGGATTTTGACACAGATGCACATACCTTGATTATTAGATCCCTGTATAAAAATATTATCTCCTCTGTACCCATAGAAATTCCAGAATTATCGCTGTATCATTATTGGTTTGGCCATCGAATTTCATATTCATTTGTAGAAGTGGTTGAACGAAACGTGGGATTTCTGGAGCAGTCTGGGTTTCTTGTCTTATTTAACGAACATTTTATCAGACAAAAACAGTGTACAAATTTGAGATATACCTCATTTCTGCGGTGGAAGGCACGCTACAATTTTAAAGAGAATGGCGGTTGGGAAGAAGTTTTCAGACGCTGTTTAATAATTGTTAACTCGAAAAATATCATTCCAGATTTTAGTAATGATGAAGCAGATTTGCCTTTGAGGTATTCACAATTACGGCCCGTATTTCTACTATTCGTTATATTGTTATCTGTTACATATTTTATCGCTCTCCTAGAAATGGTGATACTGATAATGAGAAACAAAGTTAAGTATATTATCACATACGTAGTTAGCAAAGTAAGTTATGTGGTATTTTCGCGTACTGCTAAAATATAGTGGCAGTCGTAAGTTTAAGTGTTGTTGTATTGTTTCAAATGTTCAAACTTAAATATTCATGGTAGTTTCTTACTAGTTGTAAGAATTGTAATATAACTTAAATTTTAAACCTACTGCAACAAATATTAAATTTGTTTCACTAAATCAGTTGAAATACTTGTTTGCATGGCATTCAGTAAGCTCTGTGTTAGCACACTTATTAATAGGCCTACTACAACACAACGCAAATCAAGAACAGAGTGTGTCCGTCTTTAAGAATAACAGCATATTACTTTTGCTTAAAAATATTCATTTTAATCGAATATACTTCACAATATGGGTACCACATGTCTCAAAAACAAAAGTTCTCACAGAAGTCATCCATAACGTGTAGGGTTGCGGTTTTAGCATTTCGGTTAACTTTCGTTCCAGCCCCGGTTCGGCTGCTTTTTCTCATCGGCAAGGAAAATGAAAATATACATTTTACAGAGAATTTTGTGGGCTTTCAGGAACCGAAGGTTAGATTCTGGTAGCACGGAAAACAAAATAGCAGTATGGTTTGGATTCTAAAAAGTCAGTCGAAAAACCGAACATTTCTGTTTTTTATGGGTTTTTAAGAAATATTGTGCTATACGGCATATGCCGGTTGCCACATCAATGGTGAAATTTCCGGTTCCTGAAAGCCCACAAAATTCTATACAAAACGTGTATTTTCATTTTCGTTGTCGATGAGAAAAGGTAGCCGAACCGGGGTTGAAACGAAACTGAACCGAAAGCTAAAACGGCAAGCCTAATAACGTGGCACTATGCTTCTATCAAGTTTCATTAAAATAGGGCAAATTTAATTCTTTGGTTGGCTGAATGATATTAATAACTGAATTATGCCTTCAATTTTGAACAATGCAAGGATATCAATCTTGGCTTACAGCAACTTAAATGCTCCAGACACCATTCCTGTAGTGGTAGCATAATATTCATATATAACCAGTCCAATTAGTTTTCTTTAAAATATCGTATCATAGTAGTGCTATATGTATGGCGGATGAAAAATACTAAAGTAAACAACTCAGAATGTGAACACTCAAAAGGTCTTAAAAGCTTCAACTTTTAGAGACTTAAAGATTAATCCGATTTTCATAGAAAAGTAAAATTGTGTATGACCAAAAAGTCGCATTTGGCTACACTTTCATAAAAATAAATAAAAAGATTTCGTGAATTCACTGGTATTGACTTTTTCTGGAAATAAACCTACGTGACAGATTACAATAAACAATCGTTTATACTTACGAATAAAAAAATGCACGTTGTATTAAATTCAATTCCCGGGTTTTTCGTATTATTAAATTAACAAACTATACTCTCTTTATTTGTAAGGCCATTTAAATAATATTTTACTATGTATGTTTTCATTTGCCTTAATTATAGATATTTAACAGATTATATGAATTTAATTTAAATTCATGACTCAAGAAATTACATTAATAGCCAAAAATTAACCCAACCCTATATTTAATTGAGATGAATTGCAATTTTTCAACCCAGCAGCAAAGCATTCAAGGTCAATGTCAATGAACTCAAGCAAAGTGAAGGATGCCAACCAGTCGAAGTAATTGACCTGCCCCATTGTCACCCTGAGAATCGGCCAAACCTGACACCTTCCATTTTCGAATGAAACTTGATAATCGAGAACAAGCAGATGGTGGCAGAGAGCAGTGCTTAACAGACTCCAATTAAAATTCCATCTGATTGGTGAACATGGTTGAAGCAAGTTAGGATCAGCTACATGTGGCAAAATGACGAAATCGTACTTTGGATGCATTTGGCCTCCTCTCTCTCTCTCTCTTTCTGATACTTGCATCAAAGCCCTGCAATTAAAATTTGTATATTTTTTATACTGCTCAATTTTCAGATTTGTATTTGCCATACCGTTGCGAGACATGAATGTGACGATTTATGTTCAGACATGCCATGTCTGACATGGTATACTGTACATGAGATAAAAAATGATTACCAAGTTGAGATTGCATAGTATGAAATACAGTGAAATGTAAGTGGCCATCACCACACAAAGTGAGAAAGTATGCGAGTCCCAGACAGAATATATAAAGCCGAAGGAATCTTAACCACTTTTCCAGGTACGATTTCATTTGCTGTTCGGTGGGAGCGGCAATGAGTGGTGAAATGATACTCGGAAAAGATCAGGTATTGAGGTACGACACAATGAATTTTTTGCACAGTTTTGATGTTTCCGAGCTTATTATACGGGGTAGAATTTGAAACTAACCAGTTTGAAATATATTTGCATGAGAAATATGTTGTAAACAAATATTAAGTTAATATTAATGATTTTATTGGTTTTGTTAGCAATGTGATAGTTTTAATATTATATAATTGTAAAACAATTCAGATTTATTATTTTGTCCCCCAGTACGTCACGAAAAATTAATTGCTACTCCAATTTAGTATTATTATACAGGTTTTAGACAACATAAGTTTCTCAAATTGTTAAAAATTGATAATTATTTACTCAGGACCCAGACAGTTGTACAGTTACAGTTGTTTGTAGGTAGCTTTACCAGTCTATATGAGAATATATTTTACACCTACTGTTTCTTATCAGTTTTCTTCCAACAGATATTTAGTGACCCTTTACTCGTAAAATCGGCTTTTCATTATTTCTTAAAAACGTCAAAATTCGATTACGGACCGATGTATACATAGTATGAATATGAGAGAAAATGGTAGCATTTAGGAATTTTCCTTGCGTCGGCCTCTACCTCAATCTTTTTTCTTTTGTGCTTTGAAATCGGATTTAAATTTAATCCGCTTACAAAGTATTGGTGAAACCAAAATACACACAATTCAATACATATCAACTCCTACATTTAGAACAATCCTCCAAATCTTCGCAGTCTACACCAGTAGGCAGTAGTACTAACATGCATCATTATTCAAATGATCTCCGATAGAGTAACATTAAAGTTAGTTTGTTGAAATTGTTGTCCAATTAAATATATTCATATTTAATTTTTTTTTATATATTTAAATATATTTAATAATGTAATAATAATAATAATAAATAAAATAATATTAAGTTTGACATGGTAGTAGTAAGTTACAATTCGATATTGTTAAGGAGTTTATACATTTGGGAGATTCCGTCTTTGTACAAAAAATATTAATGGACAAAGTAAGGAAAAGCATTTCAGGCGGAGACAGGATGAACACCACGATTGTGGAAATTCCACAAGCAGTATGTAGAAATATTTATTAAAATTATTATGAACCATTTCTGGACATAAGCAGATTTACTAATTTTGATATTTTTTATTAATTTTTGTACTACATAGTTATGGGCAAGATTTCAAGAAGTGTTCATCGGTCAGGAAAATGCCCTTCTGAACGCCTGTCTTTCAGCAGCTGGTGTGGAGCTTGCTATAACTCGAGGTTTTACAAAAATGAAAATGCGACTGAGAGGCGACAAAGTATTCTCAATTTTGGTTTTGAATTATTACATAAACGAGGAGGATTTATTACGCTGTTCCCGCGCCAACTGTGATGAATTAAAAGGGTTTGCCGTGTCCAGCTTTTGGTGCGTTGAATCTTTTCCTTCCAATGTTTTCTGGAAAGAAGTCACATTTTCAAGTTTCCATGAGATCAATCAATTCGGCGAGAAAGCTAAGCAGTCAGAAAATAAATGGGAATTGTTTAGAAATAAGCGGCTTGTCTTTAGTCGCGAAACGGCGACAACAGAAGAAACTGAAGAAAGAAATAGTTTCTGGATGGCAGCCGCTGCATTGATAAAAACTTTTGGAGCGTACATTGTTGCGCTTAAAATCAACGACTCATTTTATGAGAAACAAGTACAATGTGAGAAAAGGACGATTGAGCCTATTCTGAAAATCGTTGGTTTTCACCCCGCTTTAGGTTATACGAAATGGTATAATGCCCTGGTTCGTAGTTGCAAACGCTGCGAGATAACCAACAGCGAGGTACTGGACCTACCTGAACATGGACAGGAACTGCAGCAACTTGTCATTGATATTCCAAATAAAGGGTGGTTTTTTATAAGTAACACAACCGTTTTTTCGAGAAGTCATTTTTCTAAAATCTGTCGAACAGCGGTGCGACGTTATGTCAAGTGTCAATCATGAGGAAGAGGAACTTAAACTCGACCTCAGAAACACTTTTTAACCCAAAAAATTTGAAAATTGGGAGA
>VYYJ01001805.1:0-26874 GCA_021029165.1 Cyphoderus albinus
TTAATTTGAATGATGGCATGAAACAAAACCTGCAGGCCGACTGACTTAAATAATTTTTTCAGCAATTCCTAGAGTATTAAATAGTAGTCGGGTAAAAAATCTTTAATTTGGATAGTGGCATGAAACAAAACTTGCAGGCCGACTGATTTAAATATTTTTATATCCGCAATTCTCGGATTATTAAATTGTAGTGGCATGTAATGAATTCAGATTTCAGATTTCAGAAATCTGCAGGCCAACTGACTCAAATAATTGTTTTGCAATTTTCAGAGGATTAAATAGTAATAAAAGTAGCAAAGTGTAGTTTTTGTTTGAATTTATTTTAAACAAATCTGTAAAGACTCAACCAACCCGTTGGTTATACATACCTCAAGTAACTTGAGTCAAGTTTTATTTTACATTTTAAGACGACCACTTCGAAAGCAATTTATCAATTTTATTTGTTGACACAAGATTTCCGCTCAAGCTTCTTTAATTTCGAAACCATCTCGGGTTTTTATTTAGTTAGTTATGACATGTATTTCACTCATTGAATGATAAAGTACTAGTAATAAAACCGGTGGAAGGATTTTAGCAATAACATCTCTATTCAAAAAGAAAAGAAGAAAGAAAGATTAAAAATGCACTTATGATATGACAAAACATTTCATAAGTCACGGGGAAATGTGAATTTTGCAGGGGAGTCAGAGGTTTGTTTGTTGGTAACATGATGCATGTAAAAAGATTTCGGTGATACTCGTGGGTTTTGGTAAGCGCTTTGCCAAGCGTTTATTATGTATTATATTTGTTCAATTTTATGAGCATACATTCAGTGCGCAATGCTTGTGAAACAAAGAAATGTCCACTTTTTTGCTTTTCAGAGAATAAAAACTACCAGATACTTAGCCGCATACAAAAAAATTGGCTATTCAGAGAGGTCATTTTCAGAGTAGTAAATTAAACTACTATAATTGTTTGGATTCAACACCGCACATAAATCATTCTTTGTAAACTTTCATGCAACTCCCGTTATGATTATTGTTTTGAATAGATAAATCACTGAAATCTTCATTGAAGCTCTGAACAATCGACAAAAATTACTATTTTCAGTTACCACTTTTATAATTCAAATATCTTATGTGTCGTTAATAGGGGGTCTCAAAATTCGCAGGTGCCGTTAGAAATCTACTTTGCTTAAATTTTCTAATGTTCATCATTAGCCAACATAATCTTGACATAATATAATGACAAGGAAGTTTTCTTAGAAAGGACTAGAGTTACTTTACTCAACGTTTGGTAATCTTATACCCGAATATTCTTCGATCGTCTTATCAAAAGTTGATACAGTATTATAGTTGTGGATATTTATATAAGGCCAATACATATTTCATTAAATATTCATTTCAATTTAATACAGTCACAATCTCACAATGCAGGTTAAATACATAAGTAATTCGGCCATTCATTTTCTCATCTCTTCGTTTCGTATGTCCTACTCTTACAATTTACTTCTCAGCATTTCTCGCTGCTGTTCATGTGAATTGACACCAATATTGACAGAACAAAGCAGCACTATATCTTTTTATTCACGTTTCCAAAGCACGCGTCGTGTCATTCGAGATCGTTTTATGTATTGAAAATGCCACTAGAATTTTACTTTCTCATTTTACTGTTGAATAGTATCAGTAGAGTTGATAAATCTAATGCAGGCCGATAAACTTCGTCGGCGTTTAGTTTCCTAGATTTTGAATATGTGCATACTACAAACTTTTTACTTCAAGTACATTGAAGTTTGCATTAACTGAGTGCGAACGGAAGCATGTTAAAATAGTACGCAAGACTGCATCACCCCCGCACTCCTCACAATAAAACCAAGAATTTTATTTTATTCCTATACACTTTCTCTTGCATTTAAAATCATATTTGCAATGGAGGCGTTAAAATCTTGTTGGTTGCCGATAAAAGACTACTTAAAACTTAATGTCCTTATAAATAATTATATTAGTACCAAAGTTCTTAAGTATTTTATTTGAGGTTTGATAAACCTTTCAACCAAATTAAAATATCTCATATGGTTTAAATAGAGAAAAACTCAAAGAACGTAGTTTTCCTTTTCTCACATGTAACAAAAGGAACTTTAGCACTTTTAAGTTGAGAAATCTCTCGGTTTACAAATACGGAGCTCTTGTTTAGGGTGAAATGGTATCATTGTGTGGCAGCTGCAAACTCCCGAGTCATTCCGCAGTTCACACATTATCATCACATTTAATTTGCTGGCCTTTTTCGAAAACTAGAAAAGCCCTTATTATGAACAAAAAGTTTAACAAAAACGTTACAAGTTTATAGCCTTTGTTTTGTCACTATTGTTCGTAAAAGACTTCTTCAACGTTTACTGTGGTATTAGATTTTGTATGCTAATTCTGATGACTCACGTTACACGTATCACGCATTGGCATAAATTCTAATTACAATAGCACCTTTTAGAACATACACTTCACGAGCCAATTTGTGAAAGAATGAAAGCTTCTCTTGGAAGCCTCTACAAAGTGCCTATTCATGCTCGTTTGGAATTGGAATTCTTTCACCTGTAATAGAGATTATTAAGAAATGATCCTGTGAAGCCTGATTTTACTCGTATTGTATTGTACATAGAATTGAAGTTCATATTTAACAAAACAAATAAAATCACATATTTACAAGTTGATTATTAGCAGCATAACTATACAATTTAATAAGGTGGAATTTTATCGCGTTTTTAAATAAAGCACCTGCTTGCCTGTCATCATTCATCTATGAAATCATATTTAATCATTTCAAAAACAATGTCTAAATAAATGAACTAAAGTATAGTCTTTACTCTTGACAATCAGTCAGAAAACACGGTGCCACCAAAAATTTATCCTTGAAAATTGGCACGGATTTTATTACGGACTACTAGTTTCATGAAATCAACGACGGCACGGCTGCTGTTAGACCCTAGCAAACTCTTTTCCTCATTTTCTAAACCTGAAAATTGTCAAGTATTATAACAAAGAGAAAATAGCACCATTCTTGATTTTTGTTTTTGAAGAAGTTTTTGAGGTCGGGATTTTGAGAATTGGCTTGGCTCTACATCACGAGTAATTTCGCCAACTGCGCATGTTCATTCAATCTAAAATTGAATAAACTTGAATCGATTACTCGGTACGTAAAAACTTTTTTCTGATTGTTATTTAAAAGACTTAATGTTGCTCCTTCGAGAGCACACTTGATTGCGAATACGATTTGCATGCATTTAACATGAAATGAAGTGACAATGACTTGCGACAATTTTTTATTATCCAATATAAAAGAAGCGAGGTGAGTGACTTGGAAGAAGCTGCAAAGTGGTAATTGTAATTATCGCTCATTTACCAGAACTAAAGTGCTTTACAGGTCTCAATAAAAGAATTATAAAAAAAGAAATCACACAAGCGAAGATCTCAGTCGATTTTGAGTATTTAATCGTCTCATGCGATTACAATAACGAAAAATTGTCTTTCTCAGATAAGATTTTTAAAAACTGGTTTTGTTTTTAATGATATGAGTGAATGAAGTCATTTGGCTATGTATCAACTATCAACTACCCTTAATCACTTGCCAGTAAAAATTCTGATCTCATTCTCTTTGTACACAATGAATTCATTTTTGTTTTATAGAGGGAGGCTACATAGCCACTTAAATGGTTATGTTGTCGCTGTGGGTCGTCCATCTTCTGGTTCGCAGTCAACAAATGACTCCGGAGTTGCCTTTCTTGGGGAAAATGGAAGTAATAAGAGCACAACAGTTGGTAACAGCCAAAACAACCACGCCATGTTATCGGCTTCCAATTCTAATGATAACTTGAATCCCTCGCAAAATCATCAATTACACCACCACCACCTTAATGGATTGGGAGGCTCTACTTCCCCAGCCCCTGGAGTTGCCTATCCCGGTGTTGGTCTGGGGTCCAATGGGGATGCTATTTCAGTTGCTGAACACCACCTCTTAACTCATCATCATAATATGCATTCACATGTGCAGGAATACTTGAACTCCCACTCCCATCACCACCACCAACAACAGCATATGAGATGTATGTGTAACCAACAGCAAGGCGAACTTCTTCCTACAGCTTCAACATCGTCAGTAGGGCCCCCGAATATGACACTGATGCAAGGATGCTGTTGTTCAACTGTTCCTCCACCGCCGCCTTTAACATATGCCCCAGGTCAGTTCCATTAGTTCCATACTCCTATTAATTTGTTAGTAATGAATTAGATAATATGCAAGATACTACTTTATACATTTTATTTCTCCCGACCTACAAAGATTCGATTTTTTGGTAACCAAATCGAACGTCAACAAACCTAACTAAATTCATTCTAAATACCTTCACCTCGCCATATTGACGAAAATATATAATAAGAGCCTTTAAAAGAGGAAGAAACAAGTAGAGTCTTTTTCGTTTTGTTTATTGATAGCTGGTCGGTATGTAAATCACTATCATATCAAAATCAATAGTATCACAGTCGTTTCATTTCTCTACTTGATTCATCAACTATCTTGTGTGTCAGTCTTTAATGACAATCAGCTCGTACAATTTCTTGAGAATCCTTTTCAATCTAATAAGGGTACAAAAAAAATCTGTGAAGCTTATACAAGTGTGCTGAATATGCCAGTTATATGTAACTGTATTGTGTCAAGAAGTAGCACTTTATCTTCAGCGTCTTCACTTTATGATGTTATGAACGCAAAGTCTATCAGGTTTTGTCAACGTTTAAATCAAATCGTAGACTTTGACTGTTGTTAAAATATTCAGTCAAATTTACCTGTGTGAAATTGAGTACTGTTCTAAATTTTATACCAAAACTGTGATGCTATTCTGTCCCTACGTACCATACGCAAATAATTATTTTTCTGGGTCCATTTAATTCATTTTAAATTGTTGTACTTTATGTATAGAAATAGGGTCACCAGGAGTTGTCTACGACTCGGATTCTTCATTAACCCTTGCTGCCTCAAAAAGTTTAAGCCTGAGCAACTCGCTGAGTAAGCAGTGTGGTCTGGAGCTGGATCAGCAGCAGTTGATTGATGCAGAAAATAAAAAGAAAGGAAGAAGAAGCTCTCATGGTAGCACCTCATCGGTGAGTTTTTATTTGTTTTGCTTTCGAATTAATTTGGGATGTTAGGATGTTACACTATCTTCTTACATGTTCTAATACATATTACATGAATTCCATACTAATGAAACTATGAAAAGTCATATTAAATATACAATACTGTTTGTATTTTCTCCGGTCTTCACGACTTGATCTGCCATAAATGCAATGACAATGAAGTCATTTTATATTTTAATTTAATCTTTTGCCTGTTCATAAATCTACGTTTCTGGTGAATTATACCTAAGTATAATCTACATTTCCTTTTTTCCTGATGTAGAAATTGAATTCATTTATTTACTGCGTCTGTGTATCTACAATATTTAAACAATATTTAAAATATATTTCATTGGGGTTGTGCTTTCTATTCGCATAGATGCATACTAGTAAATGTGTACACTTTGCTTTATAATTATCGTGATATGAGAGAATCTCTCCCTTCACGTACTACTAAAGACGTTCTTGATTTTACCCACTTATCAAGTTGTGCAGAATGTATTGTAGTACGTAACAATTCAGTTCCGATGTCAGTGGCACTTTTTCCCACTTGTTATAATGAAATAATTGTGTATCGAACGCATCGCATTGTCATATAATAACCAGCACCGCTAAAAAATTTCACGCCACGCTAACGAGCACTTCTAGTTCTTGTTACAAGTAAAATTGTCATCGTTCTGCAAAAATGCCTTAGACGGCTCGTAATTTATTAGTATTATTTTTAGCGTTCTCGTAAATTAAAAAGACTTCCCTTATTGAGGGATGTGTTAGAAACCACAAAATAGATACACATCCTAGTTTACGGTGAGAAAGACGATGCTTCGTGGTTAATAATTGAAGTCGTTAGTGGTGTAATTCTATATCATTTGAAGAGTCATACAAAAAGTAGTCAAGATTCCGTCTGAATTTAAGTACGACAGTAAATGGTAAACACAAAGCATGACAACATACAATAATAAAAATGAAATACAAACAACTAAAATAGCGTTTAATAACGCAGGTAATTGACCCATATCTTTTCGACAATCTCTTTTTTGCATATATCTAACCTTGTCGTGAAGCATGAAGATTGAAGGAAGACGCATTAAGTACGAATAATAATAGACACCAACAATATTGAAAGCTCATGAAAAACGCTATTTTAGTTGTAGTTTTTCTTGTGGTAACTTGTGATTCTTGTTAACAGGTAGAATGTTTTGCTTGATTTAATAAATATGCCTTGCAGAAATAAATTCGCATCATGACTTGGCAATAAGTCTATCATTCTATTAGAAAGCTTTTAAAGTACTTCTTGAGGTAGGTTATTGGATGAACATGTTAGCAGTCGATTTATTGTTGAAGTTGTGATTGTGAGTGACATATGTATTTGACAATAAATCACTTTTTGTTCGTTTATAGTATTAGGTGAAAATTTAACAAAAGGAAAAACTGGTACCTGAGTGACATGTATTTATAGAACATCTGCATCTAATTTAATCAAAATAAAGCTGAAGTGACACTTTAGTTTTATATTTTAGTTTTGACTCGTTCTTACTAGGTGGTCTGTGTCACACGACAACTGTCGAGATGTTCTTGCAAAAACGTCTCAGGATACAATCAAGACGGCAGATAATTTTTAGCTTATTTATGAATGACAGTTTAAAATTATCTTCTTCAATTTCCTGTTGTGACTTTTTTCAATATTGTACACACACTTTGGATGTTAGTGAACGGTGCAAAATTTTGTTTACTTGTTTTTGCAAGTTGTTCCCAAAAGAATTTTTTTGGGAATTTAATCCTCAGTATATTCGTCAATAACATTAAACGAAGCAGTCGTTCATTTTCAGATTCGCGAAAGGAGATACGTACCAACAGGAATGTTTAAAAAGCGGGGGGCAAAAGGTGAACACATTGATGTTCTGCTCTACGTGTACACAAAATATGCATTGAGATTAACGAAACCTAGAATCTTGGCTGCCATTTTGCAAATAGAAAATAACAGAATTGTAGTAACAGAATAAAGTGTAACACAATAAAATAAAACTGTAGCAAAAGCAGTTTAATGCGCTTATAATATATGTAGCGTTGGCCCAAAAGAGAAGTCACTTATGAATTGCAAAAGGCCCAAGCGTGCACTTTATTGCACGATCTCTTCTGTTTACTCCATCAGGTAGTGTAATTCCATGCCAAAAGTATTTTGATTTCAACTATGACCAAAATGTTCTATGACTTAAAAAGATGGTTTATTTGCTTTTATATATCTATTTTCATTTCTTCAAAAAAATAAGCTCCATTCTGTTTAGCATAAATGCATAAGCATAAGAATTTTGCCTTCAATTTTGTATAACTTAATAATTTAAGATAACTTTGTCTATCTAGTTAGTGATGATAATGTTGATATTTGCAAGTGACGTGGGCGAAGATGATGATTCAGTTTCAAAATTGACTTCTTGCCTATTAAGTATTTGAGCATCAAACGTAATCAGCGATAGTTGCATATTTACTAAAACAAAATGCTCATATTTCACATTTTCGTTAACATTCAGTGCGTTCTCTTTAGCATTGTTGTACAGCGTGCCTATTAAATTCTGCTAGTCCTCTGCTAATTAAAATTATCTGACTTCACGTGGGAGTTCGGACTTCACTATGTACTAATACCTATAGTCCTCTTCATCTGTTAATTATTTCCACAATGTATATATTTTTGTCATGTAATTAATTTTGATATCAGGAATGAGCACACCAGTCAGTACTCAGGTTTCTCTATGATTTAAAAACTGTTAGAAGGGTTTAATAGTGAACGAAGTATGGACAGTGAAGTCGTAAATAAGTCATAGTCATTGATCATTTTACATCGGCTTCATGAAAGTAACCATCCGCAAAGAATACCTGAGGCCATGTCAAGAACCGTTTTTAAGATGGCTCACAACTGCGTATTCTTAAAAAATGGCTCGCTATAATTGATTTTATTATATTCTTCTTCATTAAAAATTGATGATTAGTGTCAAATCATGTTGAATTTCCCACCTAAGCATTATAATTATTTTTGACTGTCATTGATTCGTCATTTGGTCGAAGCTGCCAAATTATTAATTACCAGTTCCCCGATTTCTAATCTCCTCAATTTTTTACTCGTAACGTTATAAGCTACATAAGTTGTGTAACGAGTGTACACTTCAATTCAAAGTAACCAAAATTACAGACTTTGGTTCATGCAAACTGTAATGTTTAACTTCAGTTTCATGATGAGTTCATCGAAAAAACTTTCTAGTGATCATTTGTTTCGCTTATTAATTTCATCGAATGCTTAGCCGGTCAAGTACTGACAGAAGTTCTTTCAGTTTGAATTCAATGTTTTTTACTGCTTCTTTCTTGAATTGGCACGCACTCTTCATTAATCTGCCTTTCTCAGCTTTGTCAAAATTGTGCAGCTGAAGTTGATTGACAGTGCAAAAGGGAGAAAACAAACTCAGTGAAGTAGGATGTCATCAGTCAGTCACCATCACATCACCATTATAGGTCACGCACACATAACTGCACGTGTTTGTCAAAAGGGCATTTGACTTTACCACTAATTAAAGAATGCATTCATGCTTCATAAACATTTCGGGGAGGATGACACAAGACGATTTGATTCGATGGTTTGTTGGCAAAAAATGCAAATTAGAAAGAGTATAAGTAACAAAATTCTCTGTATATATATATACTGTCGTAATTAGGAACTTGATCTGCCGCCTCGTGTCTTCTTTTGTTATTGAAATTCCTATTTCCTATTTTACCACAACATCAGCTTTCTTATTTTTCGACATTTTTCGATATTTCAAGGGAAAAGGAAGACGAATTTGTTGTTTGGTTTTTTGAACTGAAGAAGGTTTGGCTTATGCGATTGACAATTTGACATTGACATGGTTTTAAGATTATATTCACTGGGCAATGGAGTGAAAATACAAGGATCTGTTTCAAAGCATAATAGCATTGGAAGATTTGAATCGTCAGCAGAATTCTAGTAAAGTATTACCTTCAATTTTAATATAATCATCAGGCAAGCGAAAAAAAATTTCTAGCTTAGTTAATTAATAAAGTTCGCAAGATTGCAAGCAAGCCTGTGAATTTCTTTCTTGCCTTTGGTCTTCATTAACGCTATGAGTGATAAGTCACCATAAAGTTATAAACATTGAATCTTATGGGAATATAACCATTTTTGTATCTCATAAATTTCATCTATCATTACAGTTTTAAGCCGTGGCAGCGGTGGCGGTGATGCGATCATTTGTACGATTAACTCTTTTGACAAGAATCGGCCTCCGCGACGCGACTTGTGAATAATACATTTTGGAAGTTGCATTGTTGTTAGTAATTGGGCTGCTACTGAAGAAATGAACAAAGAACTCTGTATGCAATGATTGAATCAGGTCGTGTTTGGTTTAAATTGTTATACGGGAAAATGGAACATAAAATCGTCGTCATCCCTAGAAAATAACTTTAATGACAAAGGAATCATTTGCCATCTTAATAGAAAACTGGTAACCCAGAAAAATAGCTAGAAGAAAAACTAGGTCGTTGTTCTCATCCTTCTCATCTTTCCTCTAATTGCTTATTTTTGAACTCCTGGGTTAATTGCACTGCAGATATTTTTTACTCGAATGCCTTTGAATGGGAAGTAAAGAATATAAATTTTAAAATGGTCGGTGGCGATGAGGTGAAATGTCAAGTCAAACGTTATTGAACCATTATGCTGTAATAAAGCCGAATACTGGTCAACAACGTACGTTCAAAATACAAAACAACTGATTATAAGTAAATACTTAAACCAGACAATGTTTTTTTAAATGTCCGTATAATTTTTGCCAACACCGTTTTTAATAAAACAAACCTCACTGACAAGCAATAAAAGATGTAGAATTACTAAGGGCGAGGAAAAAGAGAAAATTTGTTTTCGGTATTTCCGGATGAAGCATCGTATTTCATATTCTATGTCTTATACTTTATTGTTGTCATTTTGATTGCATAGGTTTTATGAGTATGTTATTTATTGTTTGTGTTTAGGAATAAAACAAAATTTTAACTTTAAAAAAAGTCGCTCTAGTCGTAAACTTCGGCGTTATACGGAATTTTACATCATTTTATATTAATTAGAGTATTGTTTTAAGGAACTTTCAAAAAATAATTGTAAGTTGATATTTTAAACTTAAAAACTGATGTTAATTATTAAAGCTACGATAGGTATAAATGAATATTTTTTATTCACCTTAAAAATTTGAACAGCAAATTATATTCATAAGAAGAGGATGTCAAAGTTTCAGTTCCGCCGCTTGTTTTCAGTTTATTATCTTAAATCTTATAACAGCATTTTTGCATTAATTGTTTTATTTATGTCAAATTGTCTTCTTTTTGTTTTTATTCTTTCTTCCTTCCATTTTTTTGATAAATATCAAACACCATTATACTTTTAAAAATGATAAATTTAACGAGAGTGGGCGAAATACGTGATATTACCATTAGAGTGGTTTCTGACAATTTCACGAATTGAGAAATCAGCAAATTAAAAACGCACTTTAAATGGTAATTAAGTTTTAATTGGATGAAATGTACAATGATCTATTGTACAACTGCAAAATGTCAACGAGTAAATAAAATGTAGATACTGAGAAGTCGGAAAATTGTTGTTATATTAAATAACACAACTTTCATCTGGGACTTTTTCGTGGCGCCTTATTTCATATTTTCTGCAGCGTTAATCTATCACTTGCAAACTACAAGCTCATGCAGAAACTTCAAAAGCAAAGTCCACTGTAAAATGTAGATTTTATTTTTAAGTTATTGCTCACGGTACAGATTCAATTAGGGTACGGATCACGACCGAGCTGTACTTTGAATTGAAAATGAAAAATGTTATTGCGTCTACAATTGTAATGTAAAATTGACGAGCAAAATGTATGCTAAAATGCATTTGCATATTCTAGTAAAGAACGTGATGCACGAAACTAGAGAGTTACAGTTACATATGATTTAGGTGACGAATCCAGAAAATGCTGTCATCAAAGTTGTTGAGTAAGATACATACATACATACTTTAACTTGACAAATCAGTCGAGTTCATGGCGATACTTTTCACATTAGTTAGTAACAGAATTAGCCACGTTCATTTTTAATCAAATGAAATGGCTAAAAATGGCTGCTTAATTCACTTATACGATTCCCGACTGAAAAAATTTATTTAATAAAACCATGTACAACTCAGAAATTCTGAATCAGAATATACAATATATACTGTATAATGAAGATGGTTCAAAGGAAGAGTGGTCAAAAATCAACTGAACAATAAGGAAATAGAAGATTCTCTACTCCATATGAATAGTAATGTTAAATTTATTCCCAAGCTTTCACAGATAACATTGATAAAGTTGATAAAACAAGACAGCGATCTTTAGGTTAATTGGGTAAACTTGATGAAAGAAGCTTGCGTCACGGCAGTGATAGCTAAATACACATTCGTGTCTTGATTATGACAAGTTCTTTTAAGCATTAAACTCCACTATTCACATCAATAAATGCAAAACTATGATAACAAATTTCTTTTTAACTTTTTCTTGATTGCTCTTTAATTTTAGAGTCATTTGCGGTTATCTTAAATATTGTCTTCATATAGATTTTTGAAAGTACTTGCACGACTGACGAAGCTGATACGTTAAAAGTGGCGGTGGTGATTAGTTTCGGCAGATTCGGATCAGTACATTTCTAAAGCAATACCCAAAGCCACAACTCAATGTAAAAAGGAGTTTTACTTTGAAATTATTGCACGCTTCCCTTTTGTTATCTTACGTTAATCACATCAAATTCAGATTAAAGATTACACAGTTTCAGAGCCTTCCCACTCATTTTATGTTTATGCGTTTCAGCACGCAAAGTAAGCACACTTCTTAAAATTACAATTGTTGATTTATGATCAAAAACTTACGGAATTATTGATGTTCAGGAGAATAGTGAGGACAATCGACTTCGATCGTTGTAAGCATTTAATCGTTTCAATATTCTATTTTGAGCTTTAATGCTCAACGATTTTTGCATTTTAATCTAAAAAAAGTGTTTGCCGGCAATAAAAAACGATCGTGCAGAGCAAACCATATCGTACAAAATATACATCCTTTTTGCTCACGTATTTTGCGTGCTCATGCTTTGGTGGTCTTCAAATTGTTATATTTTATCTCCTTACATAATTATCAGTAAATAACAATAGCAAACTACGTTTGCTCTTTGGTAGAAAGTTTTTCTTTCACTTAAGGAAATACACGATGTTCTTATTTTGCTAATAAAATTAATAAAATTAATGTTGAATTGAGATTCAAACTACAAAAATAAAAAGCTTTTTATTCCTTCTTATATTTTAAGTTATTATACTGATAGGACAAAACTACTTTATAAGTTATTAGGAAATCCGGCAAAATTGTTCAAAGATTACTGTAACGTACATTTTGGGTTGCTCTGCTTATTAAGATTTTATTAGTTTTATTATTATAGTGGAAGTGAACAATTGATTGATAATGAATGATCAAATGATCACGTACAGTTGCTCTGTAAATAAATAGGATCTAGTAGTATAGTTACTATATGTATAGTTGATGAGTAGGAAAGTTTATGAATTGTGGAAACAGTTTGATTTTTTGCAAATTTAGAAAATCAAAAATTCAAAGTTGACGTCCTTCAGCCTTCAGGTTTTCTACTAAACTATAAAAAGTATATACTAACAATATAAGATAACTACTATGTATTTGTAATTGGCAATTGAAGACAATCCAATCTTTACAATCCAGTTGCATTTTTCCTTTAATTTAAATAACCTTGAGTGGAGTTACACTATGAATGATGCATTGATTTCCCGAGGTAAATAGTTTAGTATAAAAGCTTCAGTTTTTGAAACCCTCAAGAAATAAAAAATTCAAGTTGTGATTTACACTACTTCGACCATTAGAAAAAGTTGCATCTGTCATGCGTTTGTCACGCATGTAGAGATTGAAATTGGGATGTAGCCACTGGGATGGACTACTGTTAGCTATTCTTCGCGCTGCAGCCCGCAGATTTTTCACATTGCATTCACTCTTCCACAAGGGTACTTTAAGTAAGTTAAGCGTGGGAAACAACTTCTCACTTTTTGTGGTATAATGTCACAAGCAACCATGAATCCGTTTCATTCCAATTTCGTCCAGGTTTGTTCATTTTTGAACTGCAAATTTATGTACTGTAAAAAGTACGTGAAAATCATTAAGCCATAGTGTTAAAGCAAAAACGATGCCGCTTTGGGTGGTCCTTTACAACATGAATATTTTTAGACGAGAAAGTTTTTAAAACTCTACTATTTCCTCGTGTGCAAAAGCAAAATTAAATGTAAGCGATTCTAGCATCAAAATATTTTTGTCAAAGGGGGAAGAGGTAGAAGAGAACTGAAGGTGAAATTTTATTATTCTAATTTACATATATTGCCCTTTGTTCTCCAAGAGTAAACCTCAGTGGCGTCACATCTCTATTTCGAAAGTCGTAAACTTCTTATTTTTTCAGTCGTAAAAATCAACCCTTTCTTTCACTTAACTCAATGTGAGTAATGCAGCAAACAGTTTTGGGGTTTTCTGCTCATTAAACCTTACTTTTGAGAACAGACAAGACAAAAACATATTACAAAACTTGGTGTTTGTGTTTTTAACGCACCCTGAACCTTGTTGTTAGAGTAGTTGTTGTTGTTGTACAATAGTGCAATTGTATGTGTGTACATACTCAAAATACCCAGCTTTATTGAGTGCAAGACTTAGGTAGAAGGACGTGTAGTTTGTCGAAAATGTTTTCTACGACTCGCGTCACTTTGTTTTGATGTACTAATGAACTAATTTGGTAATTGAATCGTTTTTGTGCACTATTCACACAGTGCCAGTGCGTTTACACCAGTTTTGTGTAAAAATCAAAAGTAATTCATATTTTTCCAGTTCACATTTTCAGATATTTTGTATAGGTGCATATAAATTGCAACTTGCATTCATGCAAGTACTGAACCAAACATGATACTGCCAGCATTGCTGTAAATAATTATTCAATGGATAAATATGTATAAACAGTTATAAATAATTTTACAGATCTACAGAATCCGGCCGTGGATTTCATAGTAATACGCGTAATGCAGTACGCAGTCAGCGTTATAACTTAAGGTTTGCTGTTCATAGCAATATTATCTTCCAATGACGTTTTTAGGTTATGCTTTGTTTTTAACTCCAGGTTTTGTTACGAGGTACATTGTACAAGAATTTCGTAGGTAGATCGTTGTTATTTCATTCGAACAAGACATAAAATCCACCCCTACCCCATCTTCGCTAGTCTCAGGAAGGTGTTCCAAATGAGTAAAAGGAAGACTGCAGTTACCACATCAAGCGATTTGTAACATTACTTCTGAGAAATCATCATTGTTTAATGTGCGAGTTTTCAAGCTTTTTGTTGGTAGGAATTTATAAATTCAAGGTTAACACAGCGAAATAAACGTTTTGGTTATGCTTGCCTTTAGCTGCTAGAAATCGTCAACAGTCTTCTCTCCCATATTTATTTATTTTTACGGCTTACTTGTTACTTCACTGTACTTGTACAATACAGCCAGCGCCAGCGCCCAGCCAATACTTTATGCCGTAGTCTTGCTTCAATAACAATTATTGTCAATGCTACGTAGGGTGTCCGTAAATTATCATCCTCGTACCAAAGTTACATAATTCATACTGCGTACATTAACACGTCTCATTAATCTCCATTCATTCTCGCTAATTACAACATTCTGTAAAGAATTTTAGATGCAGAAGCAATATTTTGAAAATCAGTTACACATCATAAATTTTAGTTAAGCAATAAAAGTAGCATCCTCAAGAAGATGTGATTGACTGCAAAAAGAGCGATTTAGTTCAGACTCAGACAGAACAGGATTGACTCTTGTCCCGGTTCGTGGTAATAAACTGAATTTTTTGTAACTCTTACTGCTGCTGGCAGTGATATTTTACTGGCTGTGAAGAGAATGGATGAAAAATAATTATGTTAAACACCACTTGTCATTCTTTTGAAATATCTTAGCTAATCGTCTTACTCACCTCAACTGACTGACGTAGATTGAGTTTAAAACGCTAGAGTTAACATGGGCTTAGCGTGTCATGTGCCAGTTGGGAATGGTGGGATTGCATATTATGCAGATGGAGATAAATAGCGAATTTTGGTGCTTCCTCCTCCTACAGATGAGATTATAGTCTTCTATCACCATCACCTCCTCGTCATCTATGTAATCTTCGACGATAATGGTGGATAGTGTTAGTAACGGTAATTTGTCACAGGAGTTTTACCCGAATTTCCTACTACTCTCAAAAATTGCACACCAGTCATAAAACATTATTGTAGTACGCACGTCCCCTCACTACGAACTGAAGGATGGTTATTACAGATACATTGCTGCGCAGTGTAAGATACAATCGTTTCAAATGAAGTGTCTTGTAGTAAATGTTTATTAGCAACGACCAGACTGCATTGTGCTAACTCAGGAGAATGCAACGAAATAGTCAGGAACAGGCAAAAACGTGATTTGATTTATGGAGAGGACACTTCCCAGCGGGCATCACACCAAAAAACCTATTTAGATTATAAAGATTCATTGTTAAAATCCTACTGAGACATGAATTGTAACTGCATTTTCAATCTTGCTCAAAACTAATCAAACTCAATTTTGTGGTTTCTTCATTATGCGACAAAAGGAAGACGATGGCGCAATAAGGACAGGGAATGAAATTTTATTTATTGTTTGCGAAAGAAATTATAAATTAACAAGGATTTCTTGCAATTGGATATGATATCATCAGAAAAATATGAAAACTCTTGTCGTGATAAACATGCTACGTAAGGACAAGAACTGCGTGTTTTAATTTATTTTCTTGGATGTAATACAAGAACGAGCAGTTTTACACCAAACCGTTTGTAACTGGCGAATGAAAGCAGCAGGAAACAAAATGCAATCTCTTAAAATTTCTAGCGAGTAATAAAATGATATACTCAGCGATAGTGAACATGGTTTACGTCTATTCTACTTAACTGACTGATACATCGTCGCCTCAAGCTATGCATTAGCCGTTTCGATGCAAAAAAGTTCGATAATCTGAGCTTAGTAATGTAGATCATTCATTTCGGAGTGGGCGAAAAGCTTTAACAACACAATTTTTCCTATGTCGACAAGGAATAGATTCAGTGTTGCCTCTTACCAAATGCTTTAATCCATCAGCATCATCAACGGCCCATTCGAACAACGGTGAGTTCACGATTGTTATGTTATGATAGCACACGCAGAAACGAGCAACAATAGAAGCGACGACATAACAATATGCATAAAAATAGCAAAGTAATAATCTCCATCTCACGTCTTTTCCGGTTCATGACCACCTGAAAAGAAATGGCTTCACCAAAAATGGGTGGCGCTCGTCATCTTCGTTGTGCAAGTAGGAAATCCACCTGCNAATAGCAAAGTAATAATCTCCATCTCACGTCTTTTCCGGTTCATGACCACCTGAAAAGAAATGGCTTCACCAAAAATGGGTGGCGCTCGTCATCTTCGTTGTGCAAGTAGGAAATCCACCTGCATACCTAATTCGGGGTTTGAAGCATACACAAATGAATTTGCCTCTTATCGAGGTTTACAACTTCGTTAAAAGTTTATTACTTTACATACATTAAAGAAGTAATAAATTCCCATTCACCCGCGCTTTACCACTTATTTCACACTTCAGTAAAACCGATATTAACTAAATGTAAAGTGATGCTCATTTATTACACAAAGGAGTTAATAAATTTCACCTATGAAATATGAAAACAGTTTTACTGCTTGTTTTAAAAGTTAAATTACAAGTACCACGACAGACCCTTTGCTACTTCTAAATACACCCTCCTGTGAGAAATGCAACACCGTTTTACTTTTAGTTATGATATTTGATCCTGTCTTTAGTATGTATAGTTAAAACTTAGAATGAAGTTTTAGTCCACTACTCATCTCCTTCTATGGCATCATTCCAATTCGAATGTGAGATATGGGTGTTTCAAAAATTTGACGGCAAGAATCGCTTTGTAAGATTGATACTTATTGAATAAACATTGTGCAATCTAACGAAGGTGATGTGAGAAAGAGAAAATAATTACAGCCTCTCGTCACAATAATATTTTGTTACTGTGAATCATTTTGGACTCTTGGTTTCCCCACTACAACTACTATTTTATTTTGCATTTATCCATATAAAAGTACATATTAACAATATTTGTGCAAATGAACAGTCAGCGAGTAAAAACTGTTAAGATGACGATGACGAAGCAGTAATGAGTTGGTTGAAATATCGCATAATTTCTTATGATGATACAAAAGCTATTCCTGCCGATAGAACAGTCAGCGAGTAAAAACTGTTAAGATGACGATGACGAAGCAGTAATGAGTTGGTTGAAATATCGCATAATTTCTTATGATGATACAAAAGCTATTCCTGACGATGCCCTCCTGAATCTGCTAGTTTTTATGCCTATGTATATGGCTGATTTATTTTACACTTCTTTAGAAAATGCTGCTGCTACAATACTTTGCTTAATAAGGAATTTTTTATTGGAATTCTGAATCTTTCAATTCAAAGAATCCTTTTGGTCTGCATGATATGAGGATCTATTTTATCCCAAATGGTAGATGATGCAATCGAGTAAAAATAAATAAGTTCAAATCAATCATGACATTTTAAACTTTTCAAATGGCAACAAACAGCTTGTTCAACTCTGCTTTGTTAACAACGCCGGTGTTTAATTTTTGAGATAGTACATTTTATAAAATTGTAAATAAGATTCAATGAAAGTATTTCATTGGGATTACTCATAAATGTTCACCACAGTTGTAAAAAGACTGCCACGGCGAAATTGACTTTTATAATCAGAAATATTCTCTTCGCTGACGACGAAATGGCTTTGTGGAAAACCTTAACCAAAAATTAATTACCTTACGCAAGCCTCGAAAGTTAGAGTTAGAACAATTTACATTGATTAAATAAATTAATAAATACATCATATAATAATAATACGCTGAGGTCTAACCAATAATTAGAAAGACTGTTGAAAGCTTTCAGTATCTAGTGGAAGGAAGTATTCAAAACAAAATCAAACATGACATTTATTATGTAAGCTTGTGACAGAGTAATGATTTTCTTAATTTTGTTTTTAAGCTGTATTGTAATGGTTGTTGCGTAAATAAATTTTCAAATACGTACAGCCGACAATGATGTTTTTTACAAAATTCATTTGCGTTACGTGTTATTGCGATCGTCATTCAAAATTTTGCTGGTCACTTTCTGCATGTTTTTTTTAGCTAAATGCTGCAGTTTTTAATTATCTATTGAAGAGTGTAGTTTGCTTGGCTTGGCTAATAGTTGTCAAATAATAGACAGGCTTTTCACTTGCTACTGCTACTACGTCTTCAAAATATTTTGAATGGAAAAATAATGCTCTTAGTTTACGAGCAACAATGCTTTTGTTAAACTAAAATGGAAAAATCAGCCAGTGTTATAAATAAAAATCCATGTTACGTATGAAACGACAAATGTAAAAAGGAAGTTTTGAAATACAGGCTCATTAAGTATTTTTGAAGTATCGAAAATTACTTTTTGATTTATTAAAGTAAGCACGGCTTATTGTTACGTACATCCTCCTCTCCTCTTGTTGGTTGATGATGGTCTGGTGTGGATTAAAAATACTTCCTCAAGTGAAATAATGCGTCTCTCATTCACCGGTGGTGGTTCCTTGTAAAAGTAAGAGGAGGAGAGGCAGTCAAGTGGAGATAGACACATGAGTTAGCAAAAATTCTGAAAAAATCAACTACATTACATTCTAAACCTTGTTCGGTTACTTATAAAAGGAACCTTCTTCGTCTCTCCCCTTCTTAAAATGTGTGCAATTTAAAGCAATTTACTGAAGTTTTTTTTTTAAACCTCAGCAATAACAAACAAAAATGCTGCGTTCATGGTCATATAAACATTCTTCGGCACTCGTAGCACTCGGTTTCATTAGTAGCGTAGCGTACACTGCCCTTTCGGGTAAAAAAGAAAACTTTACATCCCTTTCAATTCTTCAACTACAAATTTCGTAAATTCTCCAAATGAGCAATGCAATGAAATCACGTTCCCAAGGCCAGAGTAAAAAAAGGAAGAACGAAACGCTTCAACTCGACACTTAAATTCTACAGGTAAAAGTATTGCTGCGTGAGCCCTGTTTGTCTACCCGTCCGAATTCAGCCTCAGAAACTTTTAAACCGATTTAGATCCCATTTTTGCAGTGTAGAATCGAAGATAAATTATGATCAATGAATTGTTATTTTGATTAAAAACACAAAATGCTTTTTAATTGTTTTTCACTAGGTTTTAAATGGGAAACGGGAAACTGGCATGTCAAACAATTGAAAATGGAACGAGACCTCATAAGGTTTGCCTGTAACGAAGTTGAGGTTGCGTACAACCTTACATATCGTTCGTTCCACGCTATTTTTGCAAATCTGGCTAAATTATCTTAAAAGCAAATTGCATATCTTTGAGCCTTACCAAGTGTTTATTTTTTATGGAAGAACAAACCAAATTACATATGTACTAAAAAGTTTATGTTTATTTGAGTCAACAAAACCGTATTATTTTATATTGTTAGTTTTGGACATTACAGAATTACAACGAGCTGACCATTTTTCAGTAACAAGGTTGTTGACCGTAGGGAATTCGACCAGTGCATTTCACTAGAAAAAGGCTCTCCCTCCCTCGCATCAAATACTACGTCCGAATTTTATTGTGATAAACGTATGTACTAAAAAAAAACTTCCGATAAAGTGGTGCTTTGAATTGTAACTTTTTATTGTGTCTGCCTGTCTGTAGCAGTGTGTTTCCGTAACTGCAAGGTGTTAGTGATCGAGATCGAGGAGAGTGAGTGATTACAGAAATCATAATAATCTGAAATATGATAGATGCGTGGCCTGGCACTCTGAATTATGAGCATTTTCTTTTTTCGTTTGCACTTTGTTTAATTCGGACAAGCCCAATAAAGCAACTTAAAATCTGTCTGGGTAAAAAATAGGCTTGTAAGATTTGATCGTGTGTATCAAGTTTGTTATTAACATGAATCACGTGAAAGGTTACACGAGTTCGTTTCATTCGCACTGCAAACTGCATGTAATCATTACTATTATGAAAAATCTGCTCACATGAGTGCATTTGATATGCTTCGTCTCTCCATTCTATAGTCGTTTAAACAAAAGCCGGTTACTCCTGATTCCTGATTCTCTGAAGGCTTTGATACTAAAACTACTAAAGGATGTTAGAATGCTGCAGGTAACGAATATGATGACGATACTGTACTTTGCCAATTGAAAAACAAGAGCAGAGTCTGTATAAGTAAGCGTAATAGTGGATTAATGTGTCTGTTTTCGTGAAGTACAATACTATGTAACATTAGCACAAAAGAATAAATGCATGTTACGAGCAGCAAATTGCAACTTTACATTTACAACGACTATGATCCTCCGAGGCGTAACCAGGATTATGAACAAAGCGGTGTAGTTGATGACAGTTATGATTCACGACTACAAAAAAATATCTGTAGGAGTATTGTTTTTCCTATAGCAGAGCAATAAAAAGAGGAAATGGTCGCGCGGTGTCGAAAGTCAGAAGTCATCGAATTGTAATTTGAAACGGATTATTATCACTGACTAAAATTGCATTATTACTATTCACGTAACTTTAAAAAAAAAGCCATATTATGCATTACATGACATATAATGTGCGATATGCGATAACATTCCAACTCATCCATGCATCATGTCGTATGTAGTGATTTTATTCTAGATTAGTGCTACAATATTTCCCGCAATAAGTTTGATTTATACATGTTTTTTAATTTTTCCCCTTTTTAATTATAGAATGGAAAATGCACGAGTGGACGAACGTGTGACGTGACCAGTGGAACAGGAGGAGGAAGCACTTGCAGAGATCCATCTTGTTATAATTCCGATACGGGTAAAACATTTAGTTCTTATTGCTAATAACTTATGATCTCCAAATAGTTTTTAGTTTTCTGTCTACTTTGCTCATTTAAAGCGGAGTAGAGAATAGTAGATGCAACAATCAACATTTTATCGAATCAAAATTTAGATAGACTTTAGATTTCTTTGTGAAGGTCTGTTTATTCGGAGCACCGCCTACATTGCTAGTTACAATCTGGAAGTATCTGAGGCTCCTTTTTGAAATAACCTTAAATCGGGTACCAAACAATGGAAATGAAATCGTAAAAACTTCTGATAACGATTGGGCGTTTTAAATTGAATGCATGAGCGTGTGGTAACCGTGAATGACATCAAGGTGTATGATGCCTATCTTTTATCATTGTCCTGCCAATTTAACAAAACCTTGATTTCTAACTCTTGATTGAGCGATAAGAAATCGCTACAGCGTTGCTCGCAATGCAAGCTAACTTTAAGGTACGATTTCTTTCGAGTCGGAAATGGAAAGTGTAATTGATTTTTAATGCACACTAGATTGAAGTGTTTCAGATGAAAATTGAATAGGAAGGAAAATTGCAAGTCACATCAAGTGTATAGCAAAGAGAGTAAAGTTTTGTGTTGTTCAGAATAAATCATGTACTTTCTGAAAGGTAGATTCTCTGTTAACAATGTCATAGGATTTTTATGGTATTCAGTTACTCTTCGACGGAGCATTTTTAGTTAGTTAATCGCAGTTTCAATTATCAATGGTCGACATGTGCTTTATTTTGGAGATTGTATTCACTGCTTTGTAGTCACTGCTTTACTGAAGAAAGGTAATTTATTCCTTTGTGTTTATAGAGCTGGTGTTAACCGATGATGGACTCAAAGCAGGACAAAATAGCGGCAGCTCGATTGCAATGTCTATGATGAGCTTCAAAGAAAATCAGAGGTTGAAAGTTGCGAAAGAACTGCTCGACACAGAGAGAAAATATTGCCATACATTAAAAACTATTCAAGACACTTTTGCAATACCTTTAAAAACTTCAGGAATTTTGTCTATGAAGGATATCAAGTAAGTAATAAAAAACTGTTTACAGTTTACTTATAATTCTAATATTAAACTACACTACAGCGTATAAAATATTCATTAACGCAAACGGACTTTCTTATTTATAGCACTTTGTTTCCTGAGGAAGTATTTAAATTATATGAGAAACATTGCGACCTTTTGTCGCAATTAGAAGAACGGGTTACTTCCTGGAAGAATCAGTCTACGGTTGGTGATCTTCTAGAACGGTATTTACAAAATGATAAATTATTAGTCTTGGAGCCCATTTCCGGCATACTATAAAATTGATAAATAAAATAAATTTTGTTCATAATTAATTGGTAGGTTCATAAACGGCGAGGACGCCAATGTACTGAGGCTTTATACGAGCTATGTGAATGACTTCCCGGAAGTCCTAAAGACATTTCACAAATTGTGCCGTAGTTGCACCGATTTCACCCGATTTCTTAAATCCACTTTGGAACATCCTGCTTGTGGAGGCCTTGATTTAGGGGCATTTCTGCTGACACCAGTGCAGCGTATGCCCCGTTATATTCTACTCTTAAAACAAATGATGAAATTTACTGATGGAGGGCACCCTGACCACGGCAGCATTAGCATTTGCCTGGATCGACTGAGGGAGTACCTGAAAAGGTTGAATGACTCAATGGAACACTCTTTCCAACTCGTAACTGCCCAAATAAGCCCCCAGCCGCATGAACCTCTGTTAGAAAAACTGATGGGATTTTCTGGGAAGAACTATTTCCCCCGTGCAAGCACCTCCAGCCAAAGTAGCACAGGGGGAGAACCAGATCACGAACAAGTTGTTCATAAGGTTCGCTACAAACGATCGACCTCAGTGCCCAGAAGCAGCCACTCTTCAACCTCTGAAACTGGGGGACCCAAATCCATGCCTCCTGCATGCGTTGGAAACCAGAAAGAGGGGAAGTCAAAGCTGAAGAACAGATCGAAGAGTGACTGGACTGTGTGTCATAATAACACACACGGAAGCAAAGGTTCAATTACGCAAACAAATGAAGAGGGAAATAATCGGTGTATAAGCTGCAACTGTGCCGGAAACGTTCAAGCTTTTCATCAAAATAAGGTACATGGCACTGAAGGAAATGGAAAACACCACTCCAGATATAAAGGAAAGAAAAACGTGTTGGAAAGAACGCTGAGCGATTCAGATATTAATTCCGATGGAGACGACGGTTCCCTCGAAGAGAAAGAAACTAGCCGCAAATTTTCAACTTCAAAAAGCCTCCATGACTTTAATCAGGAGGATGACGATATTGATGCCGGAAATCTAGAATGGTTTATCAGTGAGCCAAGTCTCTGCAATGGTAATGGAGCTCATCATCGGCATGATGCCGTTGTTACGCCTGACGAAGAGGATACTTCTTTAACCCGTAATTCTTCTCTGAGACGCAACGTGATGATCCGTCCAATGACCTCTCATCCGTCCGGTCGCCTGGTCCGTCTTACAAGAGCCAGCGAATCCGAAATGAATCTACATACGCTACAAGCGGGATGTGACAAAGAGACCAGAGCTCCGAAGAATAAAAGCAAAATGTCATTGAGGAATTCACTGAAAAATATATTTTCCATCAAGAAAAGGTACCGAAGTGGTGGCAATAAAACTGCTTCTCGTCCTGAAAGCACTCCACCTGCTTCTTGCTGTTCTGCGACCACCGCTTCCACTACGATTTCAACCACGACTGCCACTGCCAATTACCGCGTTGTTTACACTGACGGTGGCAAAGTGGGCAGCTCGAATGAACAGCGAGTCGCATTGCTAAAGAATGCCAATAATTTGCCCAGTTGTCTTGTAAGCGCTGGAACAAGTTTCACAGCAAGCACCACAAATATAAATAATATGTGCAGCGGCAACGCTCACGCCGCCATAGCCAATGCTAATAGTAATTCGAATTGTTGCTCGAATGAGCTTAAGGCATTGGGCATTTCACCGCTTCTGCAATATTTGCACCGTATGCCAAGTTACCTTGAGTTAATTATGTTTAGCGTTCGGGAAACCACTGTTTAACTCAGTCGTTAAAACTAATTCAATTTGCATGTGCAAGGATGATATATTATTTTGTTCTTGTTTTCTTAGATTATGTATTAGATTTTATTTGTATTTTAAATATCTTTCCTGAAGCCGAATTCCTGATCTTGAATAGATAAAATGCATTTTGATTTTAAATAGAAGCACCCGTCCAAGTTACGGTATGTAGAATGTTTTGAACGAAGGGTAAATAATTGAATCGAAAGTAAATAGATATATGTTTTGATAATTGTTTGCTAAAAAGAACCTGTATTTATTGTGTGATTAGTTTCGTACAATTTTTTTTAACTGGAAGATGTAGTAAGCCTAGCACGTATTTTTATATATATTAAATATCAATCACGCTTGGGATTGTATTATTTTGGAAGCATTTTGAAGATTTTGGTTTTGCTTCCTTGCACCCAACGTTATTGCAAGTATTGAGGTAAATGAATGTTCCATACTTCAACCTTGCAGCTTTTATTTAATATTGGCCATGTCCCTTGACCATAATCCCAAGATTATTTCTTTTTAATGTAACGTACAAATATATCTTTTTTACAGGGGTAAAAATGCCCTTCAAATAAGCCATCCAATCCCTCCGACCCTCTGTGAAAACGGTAGTACAATTTATACCTGTCCCCCTGGAACCAATTTTTGTAGTAACCCCTTATTGGAGCACCAACTGCAACTGCAACACCATCTCGAGCATCAAAGCATGCCTGACCCAACAATACTTCTTCATTCTAGCTGCAGAAACAATCCTGAGAGAGCGAGCCCGATTCCACGGGATTCTTGTACTGCAGAACAGTTACCTCCGACTTCGTTACCCTGCGTGCCTTCATCAAGTTCTGCGACAAGTATAACGAGTAACAATAGTAGCACCGCAGGGCATCACAGGTACGTGAAAAATAAACTGGCCCAGCCCAAATTTCCCAGGACTCCATTTGTCAAAAAACACAGTGCTCATACCTCAATTAGTTCTGGTGGGGTAGATTTCCACGATATCTAAACCGAAAGTGTATTATTATCTAAATATTGTCAAATTAAAGTGCATTGTAAAATGTGAAAGAATAAAGAGACTGTATAATTAAACATTTATTTTCAAGCTTTATTGACCACAATTTCAAATATTCAATTCAATGGAACACAATATTTATCATCATTTTCTGTCTATTTAATGTCATTTTGTTGAACCGTATTCTGCACCACTCACAAACCAAATTCAAATCATTAAGCTATGAAACATAAGACAGCAGATATGAAAGCTGTGAAATAAAGAAAAATGTGATTTGAACTCAACCCCCAAAATTATTTTGACTTCAGCATGAAAAGCGTTAAAGAATTTTTTGTTTTGGATATGACACCCGAATAAAACAACACGGAAAGGGTTTGAAGTTAGAAAGCAGCTTGAATGCTCCATCATGGCCACTTTTTGAATAATCCAAGGCTCATTTAAATCTCTACATGACACCTCTATTCGCTGAGCTGGATACATGGTCGTTTGCCTCAGATAGTTTACCCCTTAGCAGCGCCACTTGTCCTTGTAGATTTTGATTCTCCTTTAGGAGTCCACTCTGCTTTGAGAGCAATTGGAAAATCTGACGCCCGACCAATTCGTCCGGGGGCATTAATACAAAGAAAAGAAATAGTAAAATTAGAGTCAGGTAAAATGGCATAAAAACAATAAATTAGAAAATAATTTTTCGTACTTGACGTGCAAGGAAGGACAAGGATTTTTTTTTGCATGCAAGTCAATGGGGGAAAAACTGAAATTTGGGTTGCAGAGTTGCGCACCTTTCTATGATACTTTCCATCCTCTTGGCCCAGTTCTTTAATTGTGAGTTCATTTCCATCACTTTGAACTTGAGGTCTCTGTCTGAAGATGCTGACTGCTCTGCATTGGAACCTTTGGCACTATTATCTTCGGCTTCAGCTTCAGCTTTCTCCTCTTTCTTGTCATCACCAGCACCTTCCTTTTCATCGTTTTCCTTTTCCTCCTCTTCTTTTTCATTCTCTTCCTTACTTTCTTCTTCTTTGGACTTTTCCTCGCTTTCTCCTTCTTTGGGCTCCTCCTTCTCGGCCGATTCTTCTGATTGTTTGCCTTCAACATCCTCACTGGGTTTTTCAGGATCTTTCTCCTCGCCCTCATCAATTTTGTCCGTTTCCTTACTCTCTTCTTTCTCCTTTTCATCTGCCTTCTCTGCCAGGTCAGGTTTACTTTCGTTCGACGAAATGCACTCATTCATCTCTTGCAGAATTTCTACCAGTTCTTCAATAAGTTCCGTGTGAATTCTGAGAAAACCGTCCAACTGTTCTTGGAGTTTCTGGACTTCTTCAGAAGAATCTGGAGACACAGGCGAAGGTTCCGCACCAGAAGCATCGTTCTTTCGGAAAGATTCCACGCAACTCTGCAACCCACTTCTCAGTTCCTCCCTGGAACAATAAATAAAATAAAATTACCCGATCAGAACGAGTCTTGTCATCCAGTTCAAGTTTTTGCAGTCGATCAGTCATTTGATCATGACTGGTTTGGTAAAAATTCACGCGCTGCTCAAATTCCAAACATTTCTTATTTGCGTGAGCTAATTTCTCCCGTTCGGATTCCAGAACGGTTCGCTCCTTTCTA
>VYYJ01001806.1:0-26871 GCA_021029165.1 Cyphoderus albinus
TGGTGTGGTCGCCAAATGCCCAAGTATGGTTAGGTTAGTGACTTTGTGAGTTCTATTGTACTTTCCACGTTTTTATAGTAGTCCGCAGTGTCACTCCAGTTAGTGGTCCATAAATTTACATTTGGTACATAAACTGAGTCCTGGACTTAAATAGACTGAAAAAACGTGCTTTTTACAAATTGCTAATAGACAATTTTGTAGAATTGTTTTTGTTATAAGAAAGAGCAGAGTCTGAGCTACAGATTAGTGTCCACCATGGCTTTCCTAACCCTTTCCCTACCAACAGAGCGGACGATGTACTTCAACCACCAAATTAGGGTCTTGCCGGACTTTTCAGTAACTTCGAGGCTGAATTTTTTCCATATTCGCATGAATCCAGTTAAGTTTTTGGGCGTATCCAATCTGCTAGAGTACCTCCTTTTACAAATTGACCAAAACTTTTCAATCGGGCGATCTTGATGGAAATTAGGAGGATTCTCATTTTTGTAGCAAATATGGTGTTTTGGCTGGTGAAATGTGACTGTACATAATTTGCGTATTGCGCGGTCACAAAGTCACGCCACAACAAAATGTGATCAGGATTCAGATTCTACATTTTCCGGTGTATTAATTAACACTTGATGAAACTTTCAAAGTAAACGTATCATGTTGTGGTAACGAAGGAAATCAAGGGATCACTCACATTGCCCTAGGAGTCAATCGTCTACCAAACTAGTCATTTTTTAGTAAATTTTGATTTTGGCTTAAAATGGACTTCATATTCCAGTTCTCCACTTTTTGTTGCATGGAACTTGTGGGGAGAAAAATTTTCCTTCGTGTCAGAAGTCAAAAAAATTTCGTTCTCCATCACGATGATTTCTCGCTCCATTTTTTGTCGAAATTTTGTACTAGCTGCCTGAACTCGTTTCTCATATTCGCCCACGTACTGCGGAGCCTTCTTTTTCATCATGGCTGTGATCCCCAGCTTCTGCGCTTTAAGATCACTGGTCAGACATTTGCTGATTTTGATTTTTTTGGCGGCGTCAGCTACACGAACAGATGGAGTCTTCACAAGAAATTTTCGAATCTCCTCTTTAACTTTGGGGGTCACTAGTGGGAGAGTCGTGTCTATACACTTCTTGAAATTAACTTCATCGCATTCCCCGTACATTTTTACCTAGTTGTCAACAGTACTTTTTGGAGAACCTTCATTTTTGAAACGGAGCCACGTGTCAAGAGAACATTTCCCAGCCTCATTTTGAGAAAAGTGGCAAACTCATTTTTCGACAGCTTCACTTTCAGTTCTCGTATTTTTTGAACCGTCCACTTCTAGAACTTGAAACTCGCACTGAATGTTGACAACACTTCAGACATTTAATGACAAAAAATTTGAAATGTTTGCGTGATTGTAAGTTAATTAAATGATCAGCTGATTGCCGGTCTAAGTTAATACAGGACTTACTTTACAAAGATTTTATTTGTATTTACGCAGGTAAAATAAAAACTAAATGAACGGTGTCTCTAAAAACGAATTTAGAATCAGGGTTTCATTACAAAAATATCACATTGATTCCTCGAGGAAATCCCACTCTATTGTCTCAATTCCTTTATTAATTTTATCACGGTTTAGGTCTCAAAAATTGACAAAAATAATATTGTGTCATATACTTGTCGTTCACTAATTCTTATCAACAATCTGGATATAAAAATAATTAGATACAATTTCCACTTTTATCTGTGTCGGTCAAAACTTATAAGTATAACAGCAAAGTATGCATAGTTTGTTTAAACTAATTAGTTTAAATCATTTTAAGCATATCAAAACCCGGTATGACCAAATATAATTTAGTATCTTTTTAGTACAACATGCATCAAAAATTGTAATTAGCAGCATTTACCATAATTTTTGTTTTATTATTTTCTAAGTTTAACACGTTCGTCAAATACGATTGATTTAATACGTTTTATTCAGTACTTAAATTAACATAGTTCACCAGCATCCCCTCATCATTATGCACAACACATGATGGATTTTAAAAAATTTTTTTTTTTCTTTTCCGCAATAATGCACATTGCGCCCGATGAACACTTAAATCCAATTTTGTGATTTTTAGATGAATGTCACCGTTACAATAATTGCTTTGCATACTTAAAAGACAACCAAACCGTTAATTTAATTAATGTATGTAATACCTATTTACAAATAGCAAATGACGCAAATAAACAATAGGTGCTCATCAAAAGGTAATTTTTTTCAACTGAAATATAGTGGACGTATGTACCTGACTTCTGTGCATGTTTAATATCATGCATGACTTCGCTAATTAAATATAACAACTAATTGTAAATAATTAAAGGTACAAAAATTAGCTGCTGCATAACATTATCTGTAATTTGGTTATAATTTGGAGATCTGTGAGCAGTTTGGTGAGATGATTTGAGAAACATTTCTTCCAAAGATATACGTTTCAAGCGTTTTCTAATTAGAAAAATGGAGTAATTTTGAGTTTCCAGTAATGCTTCCCGTATTTGATTAGTTGCAAGTAGTAATTACAATCATGTGTTGAAGATCAGAACAAATTCATATTTGTCCAATTTTTTCAACAATTTAATTTATTTTGGTGGCAGCGGTAACTGCTAAATGTATCTATATTGTAAAGAATGGTGATTAGAATTTTGCAAAACATATTACGCAAACTAACCGCATTGCATATGGCAAATTAACTAATATGAAGCTAGTACTGCCGACCTGAGGTTACATTTAAACCGACCTCATCCTCATTTAAATTGAAAGGTCTTAAACTATGACATATTCAATTCCCTACTCATTCTATTATCGGTTTTCGTATTTAAAGCTCGAGCAAAATACATTTTCAATTTTGAAAGAAGTTGAATGCATCTTTACTAGTTAAAGTACAGAACATTTCCTCACATTCACATTATATCAATTGATGCGGACAAATTAACATAAAATTATCATTAAGCCGGTCTTATGATAGCTATGGAATGCCTTAAGTGTCTAATCTAAATCTAATCACTTACAACAAGAAATCGCAAGTGACGATTTCAGTTAATTATAGTACAGTTGAAAGGAAAACAAGATTCGATAATTGATAACCAAAACCAGATAATCCCATAACAAGACTAGATAAACATTTTCAGTGAAATTAAGAGCTGAAGGAAGGAAGTCATCATTATGTAAACGTCTTTAAAGTCAAGACCCAATTGAACTTTCACGTTCACAGTTGAATTTTTTGTCTTTATCAGTTGAACCTGACGTACCCACATTAATTTTAATCAGTTACTGTTATGTATCTTCTTGTGTGTCACTAACGGCAAATTGTGTTTTCAACGCCTCCTTTAATATGATACTAGATTAGATGGCTGGTTATCAAAAATAAAATTATTTATTAATAGACAACTTTAATTAAATAGTTCCGACTTGGATGATATCTTAATCAGTTGCACACAGTTTGTGAAAACAGATATACCTAGATTATATTGCATTTTGGTATATTTTTCTTATGGGATGTATGGGACAAAGCAAAGTCACATCCGTCACGTTTCATAATTATGATTATGTTCATCTAGTCACACTCAAAATTTTATCTGAGCTTTGTTAAAAATTTATTTGTCTTATTCTTGAATTGGAGACTATTGAATTGAATTGAACCTGAGACTCAATCAATCTCATCCTTCAGTACTTTAAGCTGAAGCTCACCTTCAAATCCAAAACAAAGGGAATTTTTTCTCCTTATCATTGATCATTTAGTCTTTCTTCATTTTGTTAAAAAAATGTGCCGATGAAGTAGCGAAGTGGCAAATTTAGTCTCAAAGAAAGAAAAAATATAAAATGAGCCACGAAATAATTAACAGATATATCAGACTGGCAATTTTACATCTTGTAGCCACATACTAATAGCAAAGGCAAAATCCAAGGCTTTTTTACATTTTTTAATTGTGCAGGTGCAAGCGTGATAACAACATAATACAACTAACTAGACAAGGATAACCTTTTATCATTGTGTTTGAGTGAGTTACATTGTACCGCTTGTGGCCACAAAATGGGGATCATCATCATTCATGTGTTTTATTCTACGCTCACTGCTAACTTAGTGTTAATGTAAATAATAATGTTTGGTTGCGAGAAAAAATGAGAATGAAATTTTTCTGCATCACGGTGCCGCGCTGAAGTGAAGCGAGCTTCGAGTTAATGTGAATGAAACAAAGTTCTTCACGTAATATCTTCAGATTTTGTGTTCAGTCTTTGCTGAGCAGTTGCTCGAAGCTGAGCTGTTGCTGTTACTTCTGTGAATTGACGGCGCTCCGCGAATATTCTACAAATTTGCATTGCCTTTTTCTGTGAGAGTTTTCGCACTGCCTTTTGGAGAGGTGTTGAAAAGGTGCAGTGTCAGTTTCCAATTGTTCGTTGACTCTTTTCCACATAAAATCACAATTTTCCGCGCTTGTGACAGTTATTACGAAAAAATTATAATTTCATTATAGTATTTTAGATGAATAATTATTTTAATCATAATCATTGGCTACACGTGACCATACGTTATTTTTGGCAGTTTTCATTGTAGAGCGGCTCAATTATGTAAAGGAAATTAATTGTGATTTTTTTGTGAGTTTGTGAAAATCAACTGGCAACAAATTTCCTTCCGCTCGATTTTTCCTGTCTTTTGTCAACAGATGGTTAACAATTTAAAAACTTTGAACGGCTCATTACTTTAATTATTGTTATTAATATTGTAATATCGGGAAAACTTTTGAAACTCTAAATAAGGTTAAGAGACTTAAGAGTGCACGTGGACGTGTAATTAAATTGATTATCTGAATAAACAAAACGGCACTTAATAAAGTCTGTTAAACTAAAATATGAGTGAGCAAAGGTGACACCGGAAATTGGCCAATTTTGACAACCATCTTTATTCTTTATGTAATACATTAGCGTGAGCGTGAAAAAATATTCAAAGGTAAACATTCTTTTATAATTGTTAAAATATGTTTTTATATAATTCGTGTCCATTCTGGTTATCTTTGAAATCCTCTTCCTTAAAAAATAGGAACGCATCAAAATATGTAATATGCATCTGCGTCCGCACCATCATCATATCACCTCTTTATAAATAAAATAAGTTAGTAATTGAAAATAATTGATTATTTATTTTAAACATTTCTGCGCACGTCCAACAAAATGGAAGGCACGATTTTCCCTTCCACAAACAAACACGAAAAACGATTTTTAACGAGGTGAACGACGCTCAGTCAAAGTTGATAAAAGACATGGGAGTTGATTCCCTTTGATATGATAAGAACAAGAACATTTCATTATCATTGTTGGTTCCGAGCCAGAAGAGCGAGCATCTCCTAAGTGAGACTTTTATTTGATTAAACGCCGAGAGCCGAAGTGAATTTCAACAAAATAAAAAATGCAATTCGAACCTTAACAAGGAAAAAACGACTCGTGATTTCCGGTTGTCTTCTTCGGCAAATCGGCCAGCATATTTTTTATACGCTTATCAGCAAAATTGAAAACGAATGTGCTTTGACTTATTTCAAATATGACTCATCGCCATTATCATAAAATTTAAGTGGACTTTGACTTCACTTGGCAATTTGGCTCGGTTCAAATTCATTTTTTTAAATCTTCCCTAGAGAAAAAAGGAAAATCCTGTAATCCTGAATGGACCAAAGCAATAATTATTTATTAGATAATTCAAGCCACTACGTACATTACATTAAATAATAACATTTTGGCAGAATATCTACGTATCATAATTATCATGGCATCGGTAAAAATAGAATTAGAAACCATCTATAATCACCAAATGACCAAAATTGATGCCGTTACGATGCTTCGTTGTTTTGCCACCGTTTCCTCTTTGGACAAGAAAAGAAAAAATGGATAAAGAGCCATTAGAATAGAAAATGATAATACGTCTCTGTTTAATGAATGATAATCACAAGACAATAAATGATAAGTCGGAATCATTTATCGTATTACAGACAATGTTGAGTATCGTAGCGTTTTAATGCAGTATTATATAATACGAGTACGATTATGAAAAGAAAAGGGACAAAAAGTGAATTAGAAAAAACGGGAAAATCATTTTTTCTGAGAAAAATTGAAAATAAAATGATTTCAATTTAATGCGTAAATAATCTTAGATTATACAATGCAACACAATGTATGTGCGCAGGAAATCAAATCGTGGGCATTGGAACGGGGTATAATCAAAAACAAAAACTTCTCTTGGGCGAATCAGATTCACAATCAAAAAAGGCCATTAAACTTTACTTTCTTTAGAATTATATTTTCCATTTTGTTGAACAAGTACAAAAAACTCTTGTAATGCCAAATAATAGAAACAAAAAATAATAAATCCGACTTCGTATGCAACTTAAAATCCTGACTCATTTCCGGTTCTTCCTTTTTTCAGGAGGATTCATCGTGATTCATCATTCATGGTTTAGAATACATTAGATGCGTTATGCGATTTTTCTAAATTAATTTCATCCTTGCATTTTCCTTTTATTTCAGTAATTTGGAAGAGTTGAAATATGGATTGGGAGGCAAAGTGCAGAACAAGTGGATTAAAGTTTTTAAGAAAACTGGTTCCGTTTCAGTGAAAATACGTACATTCTAATTGTTGCCATCCGAGTTTAAAAATTTCTTTTTTAACAAAGAAGAGGAAGCAGGTGCGAATTATTATTTTGCAAGTTGTAGATGAAAGATGAGTGATTCTGTGATCAAGTAAGCGATTGTTTGAAATAACTAAATATGTGCATAAAGTTAAGAGACTATTATTCTTCGTTCCTTCAATTTCATCTATTGCAAATAATAACAGAAAACTAAACCTATCTGACTTTAAGACGTTGAAATCCAACAATTTTATTTAAAGTCGCCGACGATTTTCTGTTCCAGTACTAAACATTTTATTGTGTTAAAAACTGTTAAAAACGGTATGTGTTTAATTGGACTCTGATTGCGCAATATTCTACAGTCTGTTGTGTCTTCCTGAAATAATTACTTTCCTGCACCAGATCGTTCATCAGTGATCGTTTTCTCCTGATTGTGAATGTAACGTGACTAAATAAGACATTCGGAGTTTACACATTTTTTTCTTCTTTTGCTGAAAGGTAAACTTTTTTCTTATTGTTCTCTAAATTTTAACGGATTTTATAAGCTTAACGTAACTGACTGAAAAATGATAATTAAGTCTAATTGCTAATTACCGGCTCCCGTAGGGCGAAGTAATTAAGTGCATTAATGGAATGTGGTTTATTAAGTATTGTTTCATTGTGAGTTAGGTAGGTAAATTGCAATGTTGTGTGGTTGATGGTATGCTATGGCATGTAAAACATGTGAAACAATTGGTAAGCCACTGCATTGGCACGACCTTTTTCCGTTACAGGTTGTAAAAATGCCTTTAGCTTTGCTTTTGTTATTTCTTGAACGGATTTTCTTGGGCTTGTTATAAATGAAAATGTAGGATTTTAAGAGATGTAATGAAGTTTTCAGATTTTAAAGTAATGCAGTTTTATTGTTGATCATAAAATTTAATTTTGGTAGGTGGTTCAGTTGTAGTCACATTAAAGGTTGCGGGTCATCATTTTTAAGTCTCCTTGAAATATTGAACATTTAAAATGTCAGAATTTTTTGCTACCATTTTTGGGCTTAAAATTTAAACTGTGTTGTAACTTTATATACGTGTGAAAACAATTTTAAACAACTGGCTTAAAATTTCCTTTGATTTATTGCGGTCAAAATAATTAACATTATTTTATTTGCATTCGGTGCAAATTTCAGTTTTAAAATTAAAATACAGTTAATTAAAACAAACATTTTTTTTCTCACTCGCTGAGAATTAATTTGATTTCTCACATTCCTTCATAAAATGCTCCCGTTTCTTACCAAGATACTGTTAATTATTGATCACTTTATTGCTACTGCTAATGTAAATAATTAAAAATTCTAATATGGTACTCACTCATTCCTAATTATTACAGATATATTTAAGTTCTCCGCATGTACGCAGAATTTACAGCTAAGCTAGATTTTTGAAACGGAATTTTAACTGAGGATGAGTAAAATGATTTTATTAGTGGATTTTGAAATTTTTAAAGTTTACTAGAGCGAAGATGAGTGGCAGTAGACATGCTATTTGATTTAAGTTTACAATTTTGCCCACTCGTCAGTTACACAGCTGAATGAGTTTGTGACTCATTCATTGCTATCACACTTGCATCTCACACTTCACTTCTTCATTGAACTGATACATACCAATTAGTTTTGTTACATTACGTGCTTGCCAAGATGGACGTACTTTGTTTACTAGGTGTGTACAACTCTAAAAATTGTGCCCATTAATAATTCATTAGTGATTATTTTAGGTCTGTTCTGTTGTGTTCCTTTATTTTTATTTTTATTAATGGAGTTCTTCAATTCTTCATTTTTTTGCTAGACTTTGACACTGTTTTTAAAGAAACGCTAGCTGGGAATCAGAATCTTTAGTAAAGATAATAGGCATCTTCCATTCTTTGTATTTTCTATTTTGATGGATAAATAATGAAGTTTAACCAACTTTAATTATAGAAAACTAAGTTGATACAGCCATCATTCCTAAGTAATTGTCCAAGAAGAAATACTAAGTCACCTAAAGATTACGTTTCCATAAAGCCCATACCCACAACTACTACCAGTTAACTAAATGTAACCTGTTTTACATTATTTTTTGTGCAATTAGCAATAATTAATGTAGCTTTATGTGGACAAATTCAAAATTACAGTAATACAGATATTACATATGCATTACACCAATTATTTTCATGCAATAAAAATTAAATTTATTGCTTTTGGTCAATATTTTTCGTCAGAATGCATTTAAACAATTTCGTGTATTTACATTTAATTGCATTGCAGTATTTGTAATGTAATTGTAAATAATCTATATAAACTTGTATGACATGTATAAATGATGTTTGGCGATGCTACACCAATAAATATTGTAACCATTTGGCTATAGCATGAAAAGACAAAAATAAAATGAAATAAAAAATGCTGTACAACAACCAGAAATGTTTTCGTATTTTGTAATGTATAGATCTTAACTTTAAAAAAGAATTTTTGCTACGCTTCACTAGAGACCAGTAGTAATATTTTGACTACTGCAACCAGAATGCTGACGCTGATGCAACATTATAGTTATTAGATATCATTGTTGTTTTTTATTATTTCATTCAATTTATTCATAGAACAAAGATAAACCTGAGCTGCCTAAGAATTATGAATTGCAGGCTTCTTGATTATCATAACAATAACTTCCTCCATCCTGCCAACATAACAATACATGCTGACCAGCAGTAGTAATCAATCAATATTTTGCAACGCAATGGCAATAAAAATATTTGTAGAACACAAAAAAGTAAAATAAATTAAAAATAAAAACGAAACGTGCTTCTGAATTCTAACTAACACATAACACGGCGCTGCTGTTAAAGATCTTTGTGATATTTATTGTGATAAAATTGCTTTGTGAAATGTGATACCTATGTGTGACCACTGTAGCACCAAAAATGTTCCCCAGACAAAGAAGGTTCTTTTTAAATAAATTCCACATGCTGCACAAACACAATTAAAAATTAGACTGCTTAAATTTGAGTCAAAAAATACGGAACCATCATATTTTATCTAAACAACTACCTTCATCAATTAAATTCAACGTTGGTCAATTATTAAGAGGTCAGGCTAACCATGCCTTAGTTTATTGTTAGTGTCATATCATAATACTACAATAGACAGTTCTGTTAATTTTAGGTAGATCATGGTTCATGTATTAATCTTCAATTTTACATAATTCGAAGTCACTACCTGCTTCTAGACATGCTGATAACCGAATAATTCCAAAGGTTGATTAATTCTAATACTCGACGAGAACAAAAGGGTCAAGATTTGAATCAAATCGTATATTAGACTATTTTACAAAGAAATATAAACATAACTATTTAAAGCATTCTTTTGTGTATCCTTACATTACACGCCGGTGCGGTGCCCATCCTTAAAAAATGGAAAATGAAATAAAGCAAAAAGCAAATAATGATGCCAATAAACTTGTACTTACAACATAAATAATGTACGTCAATTGTATAAGATGGGGGTAATTAATATTCGCCATCACTAAATTATAATGGTATGAATAGTTTATTTTAAACATTGTTTGTGTATTTATTGTTCATTTCATTGTCCATTTTTCTTGTCGCTTTTCCTTTCTTCTGTGCCAATTGTTCCTACTAGATTACTAATTTGATTAGTCTTAGTGTGCTTGCACGTCATTAAATTGCGGTTTGAGAAAACAAAGAATGACTGACAGTCTGTGTAAACAATTAAGTATGTTCACCGTAATTAAATATTAATGATTGATTAACACTGACGCCGATAATAATTATAATCACAACCAATTTCCAATTATATTGTGCACATTGGTTATTAAATCATGATCATGATCGTGATCGAAACTGACTTTTTATAATGTAACTGATCAGTAGTCAATGATTACTTGATAATTGGTCGCATTGCATCGTATATCGCATCGTCATACTACACTGTTACAATCACTATCACAGTTTTTGTACAGCCTTGACAGAAAAATAGTTTTGTGTTCATGAAATGAAAATGAATGTTCCTCAATTCCCTAAACTCACTGAACATTGAAATGAATCAAGTGAAATGATGTGGATGCTAAAAACAAAGGAATAGGCACCTTATCATAAAACTACCAATCAGCAGAATGATTATGAATTATGTGGTTGTATATTCATTCACTGTTGTGGGCTTGAAAAAGAATTTCAGTTCATAAACAGATGGTATTTAAACGAAATTATTATGATTTCTGATTTAATTTTATGACGTGGTACAAGTAACTGCAATTTCCTTTTGAAGGATGTTTTATTCCGACGTCGTACCATTTCTCTCATGTCAATACACGCGGATTTACAGAAGCAGATGAGTTAAAGCAGTTCCATTGCGACAGGAAGAAAGAAATGTGCGAAAATAGAATCTACCGAAATTGATAGAAAAACAAAGCAGAGTCACAACAGCCTTCATTTTACGTGAAGCAAACAGAATCCAATGACACTCGTATTTTATTTCATTGATTTTCTTTAAAATTCATGAAAATGAGCCACAAAATTGACACACGAATACCATTACAGAAATCGCAGATTTCTTTTGTCCATAATTATATTCACAATAATATTTAATTCTTTCGCTACATAATCCATCAATGACAAACAAGGTGACTTGTGCCAAAAGTTCATTTAAATGTTGTTATTAAACAACCAAAAAACTCAAAGGATGAAATTTTGGTTTTTAATCATTATTTTTCCCTTTCCTTACAAAAATCTTTCAAAATATATTTAGTCCTTAGCCTTAGCTCTGTCTCGTCTCTGCGTGGGTCGTAAAAATTAAAATTAATGGAGAATCTAAGGATAAGACAAAAAATTGTATTTGATTTTGCTTTTGCTTGAGCTACGGTACAACAGCAAAAAAATAAATAATGATATGTAATCATGTTACAAATTAAAGAAATCTCAATGCTTCTAAATAAACGTAGCATAACCATTTTGGACAATGTAATTTCATTGATTCTGTCCATGAACTCGTCCAAATTAAACAAAAACAAAAACGCTCATCTCCACACTGTGCAAAGTTGATTGGATTTTTGCATAAACTCTAAAGCTTAGTTTGCTTAAATATGCAAATAACTGCTGTACATTTTCATTTCTTTTTTGTTAACCAGACCTTCCAAAATATTGAGGAACTTCCAAAACAATTTAATGTCAGTTCAAGTTGCCGTGTCATTTTTCATCTCCAAAAACATTGGTGATTGTACGTCGTACTATTCCTGAAAATTGGCCTAAATTCATGTTATGTACATTTATATTAGGTCGAATGATCAAGTCACGTTTTGCTTGATTATGATTATCCAGTTTTTTGTCGTTAACGTATTTACTCGTTGCTTAATTTTTTTACCGCTTTGATTACTAAGCACGGCCCATAATAATAACAGAAAGAACAAATTACGTGGTTAAGTCAAGTCCATAGTGTTTTTCTGCTTGACTGGATTCATTCCTCCATTTATGGATTTTTGCTTGCCAGGAGCATAGAAAATTATCAGGTGGCACAATCTTGTTGGAACCGCCTTTTTGATGAAGTGCCTTACAACGTTAATCATGTTTTGGCCTGAAGAAACGTCCGTGTGTGGGTTGCAATTTTCGATCAATTATTTCAAATTATTCGATTGTCCGAAAGGTTAATGTAAGACAATATAATTTTTATCCTTTACAAAAATAATATGCCAGTTTTAATTAACAGGATTTACTTTTTTTGTAAATTCTAATTTGCCTTACCGTAACATTAATTCAGTTTAAAAAATTATATCAGGTTGACTATTGACAATGGCTAAATTCATTTACGTCGCTACTTAACTAATTGCATTTCCTCCGCTTTCCATTTTCAATTCAAAAGGTAACCTCACAATACGCCATTTATTTAACTGTTCTGTGTCAACATTGAAGAATTAATTGTTCGAAAAAGTATTACACAATTTGAAAAATAAAGCAGAAAGGTGATGAAGGTGATGTGATGTGATGGGATGCTGTTACGGTGGTGTCATTAAAATTAATGTGATTCAGGTTCACCTGATAATATTCTATTGAGCAAGTTTAAAAAAAGAAAGGTGTGAACGCGAAAGTTCATTTGACTCTTGATTTTAATGGTGTTTATGACTTCCTTCCTTTATTATTCTAGCACTGTATTTACTAGTGCATTGTTAAGCAGTCATCAATTTCAATTTCATTTCCTTTCTTTCTCTTCAAATACCTCAAGAGGATTTAGCTTTGTCTGGCATTTCTAATTTATGTTAGCCATCATGATAAGATAAAGCTAACTTAATTATAAATTTATGATAATTAACCAGGTTCAGGTTGAAGTGGCTGATTTAATGGAACTCAAAGCTGAAATTGATATCCAATATCCCGTAATAAAAATAAATGTGGTCAAACAAGAAAAATATTAAATAATGTACATTTTTAGATTTTGGTTTAAGGCTTTTACGTCACTTAGCGTAAATTCACACGAAATTATCGTCCAAGCATTTGTAGATTCACGTGTGTTGGTTACGTTTTATTCAGACAATAATGGCAGTGCAAAACCAGTTTTAATAAAAGCAATGAAGCATCACCTGATTTGGAACATTTTATTCCAGTCGTCGACAATATTTCTTTTTGTTTAAATAATTTCAACATTTTCCAAAACATTAAATTGAATTGTAAAAGTTAATTGTTAGTGTAATTGTTATTGTTATTATGACACATGCAGACATGACACGGACATATCTTTGAAAAGTGGCTCAATGTTTTTATTCAGTTTCTCAAAGATCGTGACATGTTTCTTGAGAAGTTAATGTATTTATACACAATTACCTACGAAATGAGCAATTATATATTACACTTTGAATAAGGTTATCATATCATGTCACGTATTTATATGTGTGTTAATATGCACGTGAAAATTATTTATGAGATGATAGGATATCTCATGAAGTGTCCAACCCAGTAAATTTTAATATTGAATTCTTTTGTTGTATTTCGATTTCTTCGATTTATCCATGCATATTTCTTTGAGAAAGTGGTCCAATAATCATAAAATCGTCTATTTTAATGACAACTGAAATCAAAACAAAGGTCCATTATTATAAAAATTGCAATTATCGTAGCCATTATTTTCATTTGCTTCTAATTAGCAAAATATGCAAATGAGCGTAAATTAATTAGTTCAGTGTTTATGTTAAGGGGTGACGAGAGAAATTCCACATTGCATTGTATTGTAATGAAATTGAAATTGACACAGTAGAAAGACACAACGTGATTATTGAGCTGGTATTCGCCAATAAAGTCAGGATAGATTGCATCTGGCAAATTACTGCATGTTAGTAGATTTGCGAGGAACGTGACTTTGAGATTGGCATGGCATGCAATATGCAATATGGGATGAATTTATGGTAATAAATTAATGTTACGTGGGCACGGGCAAGCAGGAAAAATGAAGCTGGTAGCACATCGGGCATGATATCATATCAAATCATATTATTGTATCGTATCGTTTTACTCCGCCACTATTTTAGTTATCACGTATCTCATTTCATTTCTTGTAAACCAGTAAAGTAACGGAGAACAAAGAAAAATTCTGGTTCTAATGTATCATGTAACAAACCTAGAACAAAGTTCATTTATCTAGTGTATTTTGCCTTGACTATTTTCAGATCATGGTATCATTTTCTATTGGAGTGTGTGGTCAAGTCAAGACAGGTGTCATGTCACGTCATGTCATGTCATGTATGTCGAAGTTATGCAAATGTGATCAAGATACATAGTTCATGTCAACTTGTTGTCTGCATGCTTGATGGGTTGTTGCTAAATGTAAAATAGTTTTTGTCTGAGTGGCGAAGTTAGTGCAAATAAAACCCATTTTGGAAGAAACGAATCGAAAATAATTTTATTATTATTAAAAAGATCTCAAGATAACATAGCACGTACTTTACATGCTTTTGTTTGCTGTAGCAATCTGAAGGAATGCGTTTTTGTTTGGGCACAATTAAAAATGTTGCGTGGATAATTTCCACTTTGTATTATACTAGTTTGGTCTTTTTAATTCCAAAACAGGACAGAATGAAATAAAATTGAAAATAAATTCGAAAAATAACGAAGTGATGATTGCGAGTCGTGGAGGTGGGCGGGGCTTATCAAATAGTGCAGAGACACAATGCAATTAATACAAGATCCCTTCAAGTGTGACATTACGTCAGGATTAAGATTGCGTCAAAGTCAAATATTAAAATTGCCCCACAAAAAAATTAGCACCTTTAAACTCCTATGTACATGTATCGCCCACACACTTCCAATTTAGCATTTGTAACATCCAACATCACGTCAGGTCAAAATTACCCACCAGAACAAAAAACACAAAAGACAAAAACAACAAAGAAAAAATGACAATTGCAAACATCACAAATCTCATATTTTGCGATCATATATCACTCAGTTCTTGGTGCATGTAGGAAGCCAAATACTTTGAGGTCGCCCATACGCATACATAGCCAAAAACTAATAATTTCATCCCAGCGGGGATTTTTCCTGTGTCATCACAATAAATTATAAGATTGGAAAATTGATTGGAATTGAATAGAAATGGCAATCTTCCATGTAGAAGACAGACGTTGACTTTCATTGGATAAATTGATTGAACCTTAGCGTAACATTTAACCTTCATCGATGCAATGAAGGATGGAATGGAATGGAACGGAGTATGAATCCGCACAAAAGATTAATTTATTATTTATTACTACCACCTATAAATAACTGTAATAATATTGTTTCGGCTGGATTGCTTCCGTTTCTGCAGCATGGTTTATGATGTCCCATTTATTTTATGATTTGAATGTATTCATGCAGTATTACTATAATAAACTTCGTTTGTACGCAGTTAATTATTTATTAATTTTTTTTTCTTTGTGTCTGACGTAAAATGATTTTTTTACAAATTATTTTAATCAGACATCTTGGCTAAGCATCCGCGATTAGATCAAATGGTAATCATCAAAAACTACCATGGCTGCGTTAGATCAGACGCTTAGACGTGATTTGATTAATCTCTGCCAAATTGCATTATCATGCAAATCTAATATTATCGATTTACTTACTTCACTACGGCACTACCTACATAAACACGTAAATAAATAAGATCCTTCCTGCAATTATTTTTTGCTCTTATAAATGCACAAGTTTATCACTTTGCTTCCCAAACTGTCTGAGGAATAATAATTTTTTTCATTAACTTGTAAAAAATAATCGCAGAATTTTGGTTTCTTGTGTGGTGTGAAAATTTCGACTGGCTGCTAAATTAATTGTGTAAATACCTTGTAAACGGATGAATAATTAAATAATGGAATCGTTAAACTAAACAGAGAAACGACACATGTTTTACTCCATTTCCTTCCTTCCTTGCTTTTCTTTTGTAGCAAAAATACCATTTGTTTCCTCTAATTAATTCGTAGCCAAAATAAAATTAATCGTGGTTTGTATCTGCTTGTTATCGACTTGTTGGACATAATTATAATAAACCACAAGTTTCGGGTAAACGCAATTGCATTAATAAGGACAAAATTGTAAATTGGAATTTTCCAAAAGTTGAACGAAGTTGACGCCATTTTCTAACAGTAACCGCAATGTGGTGCAATTCTAAAGTCTAGGTAATTTGGATCTGGGATTACAAGTTGTTTATTATGATATGATAGAGTAATTTACTAGTTTTCGCAAAATATTCGCAGATAACTTAATTTTTGCTTAGTATTTAAATCCTCATCAAATTTCAAAATCTTTGTGCAACTAACTCTGGAGACGTAACCTACAAAACTGCTCTAACGAAACGATTTCCAATTTTCAATTCTGCCTTATTTTAAATAACTTTGGTTACGTTCACTTAACTAATTGGCTAAACTGTTTACCAAGTATTATTTTAAAATCATCATTTTAATGAGTAAGTTGTTTTGACGCTGTTACTGATGAGCATCAATCCGTAATTAAAATAATGACTGGTATTTATTCGTGTAAATTAGTGTAATGCGCAATCCCATCATAAAATTATAAAATTGAGTATTTATAGAAATTACTAAAAAGTTGAAATCTTTTAAATACTCTTCAATTTTATTAAATTCATATAAGCTCACGTTATTCCACGCTAAGCAATTCAGTGCAAATTATCTATACAGTGAAATTAAGCGATCAAAGATACAAATTCAGATAACGGCTTCGATTTCGCTAATTTTTAATAGCCAATTAATATAAAGGTTTTTTTTTAAATAATAAAGAAGCTTTATTTGTTACTGTACAAAACGATTTGAAATAAATTTAGTAAATTGGTTTAACAACAATATAGCAATAGAAAGCACAGTAAAAAACAAAGCACAATGATATTTTAATATGAAGTAATTCTAAAGATGCTTATCTGTAAAGAAGATGGATGAATTAAAGTTTGTGCTTGCTTTCAACTCAATTTCTTGATCAATTTGATCAATAATTTGAGTTCATCAAACAAACTCTAATTTACTTCTACATACACTTTTCACTTTTAGTAACAGCGGGTAAATTATAAAGTTACGTTTTAGCTGCATGTCCAAAGTTCAATAATTTTTACTATGTACATTTTTTCTAAAGAAACCACTGATTAAAATGACTGTGGTCACAATTGTATATTCAATGGCCGTTATTTTTATTGAGTGACTGTTTGCGTCAGTTAACTTGAGCGTTAAGATGAGCATGCAAGAAACAAAATCAGTAAATGAAAACCAATATCAATTATCCACGCCATCGTCATCATCATAATATTATCACGGTTTGGTAATAATTAAGGTTAAAGATAGGCAAATGATAAATAGACGGCGATGTTCATAAACACGAAAATTGATTTTGTGGCAAAAAATAGCAAATGTATACATGTAGGCTAAATGCCTAAATTCGCAAATTGATATTGTCAACGAAAATGCAAATATAAATTTTAGTTTTCAGCAATTCTCAAAATTCGAGACATCATTTTCGAGCCTTCATTTGAATATTTTGTCGCCGTTGGTCGACATAGTGTGTGATCACTGAAAACGTGAAAGTGTTACATTATGCGTATAAAAATACATTTTTTTGCGTTTTTTCTTTTCACAGTTCTAAAAAGAGTGACCATGACACGAATCTCTCCTGTAAGCAAAAAATTGTCGATCCATAAAAATGAATTTGCCACTTACCGTTAAGTAAGCAAGTATAAAGTAGCATGCCTAATTTCACTTTTCAAAAACACTCAAGTAAATGTCCACTAAAATTTAACAGGTAAATTAAAAATAAAACTACCCATAAAAATTCAATTTTACCTCAAAAATGAAATTGATACTCTCACTTTACGCAAACATTGTTTCCCACAATTTTATGACCAACTGAGATTTTTCGACGATTTGACGAAAACACATCCCCAAAATTTTTCTCCTGGCATTGGCTTTTCTATTTATTTTATCGTCATCATCATAATAATCACCATGCTCATATTTAAGCAGATTAGCTGAGGTATGGTGACGGCCAACTTTTTTCAATTTAGTTTATAAAGATTTGCTGAAGCTTTCTTGTTGGCAACTGATTATCTAGATGCGTTAGATAACCAGACCATTCACCTCTTTCATTAATATCACCACATTTAGAAATCCAGCCAAAAAATTGTTGGCTTCAATTCCCCTAATCTATTCCATTTTACTCGTGTATTTTGCCTTGGCTTCAAAATCTTATAAAAAATCTGATGTACGATTTGTTTTCAATTTGGGGTTACACACACAAATCTGTCCAAAAATCGTCCCGGGATGATGGATGAGAGCTTGTATCGTAATTATCTAATTAATTACTGTAATCACCCATAACTCTTTGTAAATTATTGCGTGTCAATCCAAATGGCATGAATGTTACTTAACAGAAGGTAAAATTGTTTTTGGTGCCACTTCACTCGTCCTTTGCACCCAACGCCACACTGAAGTTTAATAGTGCCAGCATTGGTGGTCAAAACAGTCGAGTGATGAATAACGGTACTGAAAAGCAGATGTTGCAGCTTCAGTAGAGTATCAAGTGTCAGTGTGTGCAGCCATAGTCATAAATTAATAGGTGCCGAGAAGACTATCGACTTTTGTGGTCAGTTTGTCTCGTATGTGCGATATTGGCAGAGGTGGCGCATCACTTGGTACTAATAGGTAGAACATCCTTGGATAAGATTTCGGCAAAAGGTAGAAATTAATCGGTTAGCGACAAAAGTGTTAGAAAACTTTAATTTCACAAGTGTCACTAAAATTCTATGCTAAAAAGTAAATCACATTCAAAACTTTTTTTGCTTTTGCGAAATCTAGGCTTTACTAGGGCGTAAAATTGTGGCGAGTTTGCTTTATCCATGTCATTGTCTTCTCTAGTATGTGTTTAAGTAATACTTGACCGTTCTCATCAAAGTTTAACAATCCGCCTCCACACCGCCTACGCAAATCTGGTTTTTCTTTTATGTTGTGAATACTCAAATGTGGTTATTTTGGATGGGTGACGAGACATAGTTGCCATCATTTATAGTGAAAGGTTATATAAAGTATGATTTACGGAATCTTACAAAGAAAGCAGCAATCGTAAATAAATTTCCCACTTTTATTCTTTTCTATTATTGCATCATATTTTATATTTTGCTTTGTGTCAGATCGCGATTTATTATGGCATGATGATAATAATAATCGAGTCACAAGTTGAATGACTGTGGTATTGTGTTTAGTACGTCGTAACACAAATATGTTGTCAGCAACGGTCCAAAACTCCCAAACTTACATACATAGATGCACCGAGGAAACTTTGTTGGTAGAATGAATGAATTGTTGATGTTATTGAATAAATGTACTTTGTACTATTGAAACTCAAAGTGCGTCAATGAAAAGTTTATCGGACTGCTCAAGCATTTCCTGCGATAAGTCCTTGGCCTAGCTGCTCAAACGCCAAAAATTATTTTTTGTTAAATACAAATCACAAAGAATATTAAGCATGCTAATATTAATATTTATAGTATTTATATCATTATTTTAATTTAATATAATGAGAATGATAAGACAATTAAACTGTGACAAATGACACGAATCGAAATTTTTTGGGTCCTTTTTAACAAAAAAGTTATGAATGACTAAATTACACACATTCTTCAGATGATGATTGTTTTTACATAAGAAAATAGAAAAATGGTTTTATCATCACCTAGCCACTAAATGATTGTTATTTTTTATGATGATGATAACGGTTATACAATTATGAAAATGAAATAATGGATATTTGCATTATGCCATGTCATGTCATGTGAGTGCTTACTGAAACCACCTTCAAAAGAAAAGGTTATTCAAACATTCAGTAAAACATCCTGAAAATCCAGTTTTCGTATTACTCTCTTCTGCACATTATTATATTGTGTCATGTCATGTCACGTCATAAAGCAATTTATTTTTTGATGGATTTCTAGTTAATGTAGACATCATATCATCACATCAATCATTTATTGACACATTCTTGACAGATCGTCATTCCATTAAAATACCTCAGTCAATCCCCTGATTGCATTAACTTATATTACATGACATTCCATTTAGACTTTTTGACAGAAAAAAATTAGAGAATGGAAACCATTCTATTCTATTGTCGAGTTGTTTAATGAAGATGTGTAAAATAAAAGTGAAGACGATTAAAGATGACAACGTAATTTTGCCTAGTTAGTAAAAGTGTTTATGGAATGCAATGGTTGTGAAATGACTTGATGAGTTTGAAGCAAAGCAAGCTCGGTTTGAAATGAAAAAGTGAAATTTGAATGACTTCAGCATCGTTTAGCTGCTACTGTATGAAAAAGTGGGTTTCTATTGTACAGGATTTGCTGAAGGTGTGGTTTACTTGTGGTGTGGTGAATGTTTGGAAAATGTTCGAGAAGCAAAAGGTTGACCTGTAAGAACTCCCATGTTGTCTAGCGGTTAGGATACTCGGCTCTCACCCGAGAGGCCCGGGTTCGACTCCCGGCATGGGAAATCTAATTTTGTCCTTTCTCAACCTTTTTCAGCTTGTAATTTGATTTTGAGTAGTAATTTATTTTTTATTACTAATGCATGACCGCATTTAGTGAAACTAAATTGTTTATGCTGGTAAATATCTTAGTTTCATCTTCATCTCACAGTTTCACATTATTCTTGTTCTCTTAAAAATAAGATTTTTTCACTTAAACCCAGAAAATTGCATGAAATGCGATGAAACGAGAAGTTAAACGTAATGAGATTAAGATTAATGTCGTGATGCGACATAAACTAGAATGCAATTTTTTTAGCTGTAACAGATACGTATCTCGATTTTCAATTTGAAAATTATAAACCAATTTTAACTACTTCTTTGAAAAATAAAAAAGCCTCTTGCTTACAAAAAGCTTCTTGCTTTCCGTAAAATTTCAATTTTTGTTAAACAAAATACCGTGCCGTTTCTTAACAAGTCTACTACATATACATAATGCTTTCACAGGCAAGCCAAAAATGAGCTAATTAGAAACAGTTATGCACGCATTGTATCATCGCGTCCATTTATTTTGCTTAACCTTCTGACTTACTTGTTAACAACATCTTTTGTTTTGTTCATGTGAAATTATTTTTTCTTACCTAATTTCAGCCTGAAATTATTATCCTCCTTAGTTAAGGACGAAGGAAAATTTGGACTCAAAAGTAAAATTTTGTGGCACGTTAAACTTTTCATGATCATAATATTATGCGTGCACATATGTGAGCCATTAAATAATCCTTAAATGACACCGAAAACGTAATCCGGGTATGGTAATACTACCTACTGTAAATAATCAACTCACAGTCCGTACAGTGGAAATAATCATAATCATAAAAATAATCTCAACATTCCTCATATTAATGAAGACATTCATTCGTTCCGAGAAAGAAAAGTTTTTTTTGTTATTTTGTAAAAGTGGAGCAAATTTAGTAAAGTTCATTTTCCTTCTTTTGTATAATGCCAATCTTACGCGATGACTTACTTTTCAAATGATTTTCTTGCTTTGTTTAAATTGAAAGCCCAATTTTCTTGTTTACTTACCTAATTTAATTAACTAACTGTGCGTGTGGCATCATATTGAAGTACAAAATGAAAATGTACATCAATACAAAATATTAAATCGTAGAAATACTCATGAGATGTGTGAAAGTCAGTTGCAACAGCAGAAAAATAAACTAATTTTAAAAAATTATCATTAACTCTGCAACTTAATCAACCAGCAACCGCTTTGCTTCCGGTTTTTAAGTTACAACACAACAAAATGCTTGAACTGATTTAATAACTATTATTTACCCTGACGAGCGAATCCACCCAATAAATTAATGAACTAGGTGAATTATTGGCCAAATTTCAGCTTTCCCTGTTGCGCACGCTTTATTGTATTTAGCTTTTTGTGGTCAGTAGTGGCGATTCGTTTCATTAACTTTGGGTGGTCACATTTCTCCTCTCATCATCTTCGTGATTCGTGACATACATGCGTGGTTTTTGGTTACTCACTGATTTTAATTTGATGTGTCCAATGTGTGTAATTTCAATTTGCGATGATGGATGGATGTCCGTACGTGGCAATAAATTGAAAATTAGAACTCGTTCATTTCATTTTATTACCAGATTACCTTTACAAACTTTCTTCTCGTTTTGGGTAGCCCGTTAAAAATTAACTTTTCACGACAAATGCACTTTAGTAGTGGTTATTATAATTATTACTGTTATTACATCGCTAAAACAGGTTTCTAATTAATTATATTTACGGGAATAACCAAAATATAGTGAAATTTTGAAATGCCAAATTTTGACGACACAAAAAATATTCAGCCAATTTTTTGGTGGTTTTATATTTACAGATATATTGGAACTGTTGCTCTGTAACATAAACAATGAGACTATTCAATCGTCGCAAGGAAGACATGGATGCCCACTTTGAAGATCCCCAGCTCGTGGGAATGTCGCCCTTGAAGGCAATCGAAGATCCCCTGTTAAGAAACCGCCGGCTTTCTAATATCACCTTCGATGATACACACAGCTACAACGAGGAAAACATGGCGATGACGTCACTGGCATCAGCGACCAGCGACCGTTTGTCCTCTGTCGAGCTGGATTATCTCTCCTTCACAACTTCAGTTTCCCAACAACCTCATCCACGTCGACCTGCCACCTCCGCATCCTCCGTGCGACGCAGCTCCAGTTTTATTTTTCCTCGGGGTCTTTCCTCGGAGAAGAGCGCCACACTCCAAACGGGCGCAAAACTTCCCAAGAAACATTCCTGGGCGAGAAGGATGTCCGTGACATGGGAGTCTCTGCGAAGGTCGGAATCCAGTGAAGCTCTGCCTTTCTCATCCAGTGCCACTCTGTCTTCACGGAGGAAGACGCTTCACATTCAACCTGACTCGAATTCAAATTCCTCCAACTCAATCAGTGCCAGCCTTTCCAATACAATCCTAACAGCGAAGGAGAAATTCAACACGCTTCGGGGATTGTCACCCAATAAAAGCTCAGGCTCGTCCAGAAAAATTGGCCGTGTGCAGTCCCTCCGTGGTTTTCTGTCCACGGTGGGAAAAAACTCGAATACAAAAAATGGAAAATGTGACCAGGCGACCGACACCGAAGACCTTGGAGGTCCATATCCCGGTTACCTACGACAGCAACAAGATGACCTCGAGGATGAACTTTTGCTGCGCAGTCTAAATCGGCGCTCCAGCTCCGCAGCCGCTCAGCTTCCTCATCACTCCCTGCTGCAGACACCTTCTAGTTCCTCCATGGGCTTCCTGGACTCCTCCGACCTCGATGCCGGCACCTGGGATGTGATTGATAGAAGACGCTGTTCCATCGCGGGGCCTCCGACTTCCTCAAGTTCGGAATTTTCAATCTCTGTGTCTGACCTATTGAAGACCACGAGTTGCGAAAATCTTCCAGCAACTTCTTCAGGATCAACATCCAAAAGGTCAAACTTTCCTTACGCTTATATCAGATCACGCCTAAGCGCTCTTCCGGAAGAACCCAAAGAGGTTAGAGAACCAGAAGCTTCAAAAACTTTGCAGTCAGTTAAGTCCAAAGTTAAGAGTCAAGGTCAAGCTCATAGTCATGGTCAAAAGCCGCGACCTCGCCCGCTGTACCATCACCATTCGATGGGGGATCTTGACCTCATGATAAACAACTACGGTCACATGACCAGCCATGATAAATCATTGACCTCTTCGTTTCCGGAAGAGGAAGACGAAGAGGACAACAACTTAGCTATGATGGCCATGACCTTAGGGTCACCAATTCTTAGAACGGTGTCGACCTCCAGAGCCAGACCTTGCAGCATCGCCTGTCCCCCGGGACTCAGCGACAGAATTTTCGAGGACGATAGCCATAACCTCCAGCAGAGTTCACCGAGTTCCTCGGAATTTGACATTGGCACGGGAAGTTCAGGCAGTAGTGGAAATTGCAGCGATAACGACAACGCTACCGTTAAAACCGTTAGCGGAAACCGAAGGAATCTGGAGGAAATGAGCAGCAGTGGTTATGACTCAGATTCCACCAGACTCGGGGGAAATGAGTCGCCAAGGACGAAGTCCGCGTCGCTGGTGTCAACAGCGATGGTGCCACCGGTCATGTTTGACGTTGACGAATGCTCGGCGCCATTGCTACTACGAAGTAGCTTCAGCTCCATGTCGCCCTCGCCGCCACTTCCTGTTTACCATCACGAACAGCAGGGTCATCAAGGACCACTTGCCTATGTCACCTTGGCCCGGAAGCCAAAGTCTGGCACAAAGGACAAAAACGCTTTAACTTCCAAATCAACAAGTCGACACTCAATGACCCCGGAGAAAATGAGGACTCTGCCGAGGAGTCACAGCATTTGCTGCATTACGGACTCCATGCCAAATTTCGACGCGAAAAAGTCGGCTACCAGAAGACGACGTAAAGGCAGTTGCTTTGAAGTAGTTCTAACAAAAAAGACTGGCGATGATGTGTCAGCTGTTGAACATTTTGCCGAGTCTGAGAATGAAGAGTTGGAGGGCGAAGTGGATGGAAATGGTAACTTCACAGCTTAATTGCCTATGTCACCTTGGCCCGGAAGCCAAAGTCTGGCACAAAGGACAAAAACGCTTTAACTTCCAAATCAACAAGTCGACACTCAATGACTCCGGAGAAAATGAGAACTCTCCCGAGGAGCCACAGCATTTGCTGCATTACGGACTCCATGCCAAATCTGGACGCGAAAAAGTCGGCTACCAGAAGACGACGTAAAGGCAGTTGTTTTGAAGTAGTTCTAACAAAAAGGACTGGCGATGATGTGTTAGCCGTTGAAAATTTTGCTGAATCTGAGAATGAAGAGTTGGAAGGCGAAGTGGATGGAAATGGTAACTTCACAGCTTACGGAACCACCACGAGCATCTCCGTGGGTTTGGACGAGAAACCAGTTGAAAATAAGACAAAGAAAATGTCCAGGAGTACAATTGACAGATCCAGGAGTCAGTCACTTTGCTTATCGATTTTCTCCGTGAGATTTGAGAAGGGTCCGAACAAGAAGAGTCTTGGATTCTCCGTGGTTGGGGGCAAAGACTCTCCAAGGGGCAGCATGGGGATTTTTGTGAAAAGAATTTTTCCGTATGGACAGGCCTGCGATGAGGGGAGTTTGACTGAAGGTAAGATTAAGAAGATTCATGAGTTAATTGGTGATGATGAGCTTTGACCCATATTTTTTAAATGTGACCGTGACCTTTCATTTTGATATTTCATACCAGGTGATGAGATTCTATCTGTGAATGGACAGTCACTGTCTAATGCGACTCATAGCGAGGCACTCAATGTTTTCAAGGGGATCAAAACCGGCGAGGTCATGATGCAAATCGCGAGGAGGGAAAAGGTCATCGAGAGTATATCCGGAAGTGAATAATGTAAAGTGCAAAATGATAGGATTCGTTTAAAAAGGGTGATGTCTAGTCAAATACTAATACAGGGATTTGATTCAAATGTAGGTTCACCATTATGTTAAATACACACGTCACGTCATGTAGCTCAAATATTTGTAGAGATCTTATTTCAAAGTACTTCACAGATGCAGGTTTTTTCATCTTGTGACGATTTAATTATGGAAATGTTTAACAAGTTAGAGATAAAATGTCGATTATTTATTGCAATTTCATTGGTTGAAATTTGTTGTTTTTTGTCTTTTCGGGATATTGAGTTTTCATATTATTTTTCAGAACTGCACATTATTTTGCAAAAAAAAATCATCATGAGGTGAGTAACTCACCGTGAGTTTATATACATATGATTATAGATTGTTTTATAAAGCACTTAATTTGCACATTTAAAATAAAATGCACTCTTCAATAGTAACTAATATTGCACTTCAATATTTATTTCACCAATCAACACCCGCGCACAAATACATTTATTTAAATAAATAATGTGAAGTAAAAATTGAGTTGAAATTATTGTTGGAAATGAGCTCAATGATGTTATAACCAATTTTTGTTATGAAATGGATTTATTTGGATAAGAAATAAAATTGGGATGTACGTGACTAATATTTGGATTAAATGTTGGGATTATTCACTTGATTATTTTTTCAATTTCATCATTCATAATATGAATCACTTCAATATTTACAGTATAACTACGATACCGTGGCTTTGACATCTGCTAATTTATATGGACAAATATAGCATCAAAATGCAATTCTCGTCGTCTTTCTTTGTATTTAATTGACACCAAGAATTCGCATTTTTAAACGAACTTCCTCCACTTTCCATTTTCCCCTTTATTGCAGTGCATTGATATGAATAACACAACAAAAACGGTTTTTATGAAGTCAAGAATTATTTTGATTCACGCATTTGACTATTGTATAATTATATTGTAATAATAAACGCAAAAAAAAAAGAAAAATAAGTAAGTACAAAAGAAAACAGACGAAGCATTACGTCAGATATAATGGAGCTAAAGGTAAGTAAAGTGCCATTATTATGTTGAGTTAACAATAACATAGTTCAGGTTCATACAACTGATGCATAATTGAAATTGTTTGATAATCATTTTAATAAGATAAAGTTCAAAATCACTCTTGATTTCTAACACTGTCTTTTTACTTCCTGTCTTTATTTTATTTTATTCAACTTCTATGCACAAAAAAGGCAGATGCTTATCATCATCAGGTCTTGTAATCGCTTATCAAATTATTGAATCTTGTTTTACCACGTTTCTACC
>VYYJ01001807.1:0-26841 GCA_021029165.1 Cyphoderus albinus
CAATGAATGGCTCTTGTAGACGATAGACGAGCTGGGAATGCTGGAGACGACCAAAATGACTTCCATCCACCTCGTCACTTTGCTTCGAGCTGTAGAAAATGTCGTTGGAGATGTTGTAATTGATCATTGGCGGCGCACTCTTCTTTCCATTTATACCCGTGTGACTTGAACTGGAACTTGGCTGCAACTTCCGGTCCTGCTCTTCTTGAAGCACCTTGGGCACAAATTCCTCGGTACCATTTCCGTTAGGCACAGAAGTTGGTTGTTTTTGCAAGAGTTCAGGGTAATTTTTAACGAACTCTTCGGCATCCCAGATAACATCCTTTTCCCAGGTTTCCTCCAGCTCACTCTCATCACTGCTGTTCACCGAATTGATGGCCATCATTGAAACGCGGGTTGTTGAATGTTGGTCATTGGTAGTGGTACTCGAATCCAATCTCCTTCCTGTAAGTTTAAAACCAAAAATGTTTGTTAAATACAATAAACAAAATGAACAATGTTTAATTAATTATTTTTTCAGATTTAATGTTTTGTAATTGTATTACCGCCACCTGCACTAAATCAGACCAGTTTTATCATTTCTTTCCAGGTTGATCCAAAAACCGGTCTTAGCTTCCAAACATTTGATTTCCGACACTGAAATAATTAAAGAGAGATTATTGAAGAGTGCAAGTAAATACTAGCAGAGCAGAAGCAGTCGCCGCGACTAAAATGGGAATGAAGAATGCAGGCCAAAGCTGTGTGGTCTTTTGTGGCTAGCTTTTAGCAACTTAACCATCTGAGAAAGTGGAGCGATGAAGATATGCAAATTAAAATGGGACTACAGAAGAATCTGTAAGTACTAAACTACATGACTGGTGATATACAATGTAACAAGGAACATCCAGATGTGACAGTAAACGAAGTCATTTACATTTACATTGTTATAAGAAGAAGAATGCGAAGGGAATTTATGGTAATGTGTTGAGAGAGAAATGGTAATTAAATTAGAGAAACGCGAGGCTACAGTGCAGATAAGCATGGGACGACTCATATCATTGTGAGATATGATTTTTAACCCTAATAAAATAATATTTTAGTAATTTGAGTAATTTGACATATTTGTACATACACATACAGTAAAAATCCTGAGCAGGTTATCGTCATCATGATTGCAATTGCAGCTGCGCCACAGGTGGAATCGAAAATGGAAAGGTGCTTACCTTACAAAATAATGGAGTAGTTTAATTGCCACAGTTTAATTGTGTTTCTTCGTGTGAATGAAAGCCGAAACTTTTCACTAACTGCCACTTTGTCACGTCCACATCCGCAGCCACCTCCACTCTGCAAGTGAAACTGAAACTGATGACTTGACTGCTGAAACTTGAAGTTGAAACTGATCGGCCATCGCATCGCTCGTCGGGTCTGTCGCCTTGGCTCTGCTCTGCTGCTTTGTCTGTAGCGTCATTGCAATTCAAAGCCGGCCGTTTTCGAGTCGAACCAAAGCAAAGTTTTGAGTGAGTGAGTGGAAATTGGAAATAGCCAGAGCCGACAGACCGCTCAATGCCCATAAGATTGACTTTGTTGAGGAATGGAGGGCGGGAAACGGAATTTCAAATTCATTTAGATTTATCGAGAAACAGCAGGTATTAAGGAGAAGCAAGAGCAGATACTGATACTAGCCGCTATAGAAGGAAACAGCTCGGCTATAAAAAAGCTCGCTCTGATGAGTTGGCTCTGGCTGGGCTGATGATGATGCATCATTTGTGTTGTTGTTTGTGATGTGAATTAGATGGACAAGATTCGTTCCACTTTAACCAATTTAATGAAACTGTGTTAGAACAGGGAATTTGTAGGGTTAATCATTCACTGGAGCTTGTGGCTGGACGCTGGAGTTTTCTATATTTTAATTGCGCTGGAACAGACCTGGCAAGACTAGAGACGGATGATTTGATGAAAATAAATGTGAATTTCCTCATTCCTTCCAAGTTCCAAGTTGCAACATCACAAACTAAACTCCGCCCCATCAATTGTACTTGCGGTGGTAGACGGATTTTGCAAACTCATTTTGTAACTCCATCATTGCTAAATCAAGATAATTAACCTTGAGTGCGTCATTTTATTTAAAGACTTTAAAGACTCTTCCTAAAGTAACACTTTTATTCTGCTTATCGTGTTAAAGTGTAAAGAAAGAGTTCCTTGGCTGCCTTTTGGCACGTGTCAGTTCGAGCGAGTGATTTGGGATTGAACACTTGTCGAAGAGACTTTGGAAGTTGAATTAGTTNCACTTGTCGAAGAGACTTTGGAAGTTGAATTAGTTTTAATTATTGATTGATTATTATGCTTGGGGAGAGATACCGGGCAGAGGATGATGAGGTAAAGAAACGCGATGAAATTAGTGTAAGTGCGTGTGTTTACAATGACAAAAGGTATTTTGTGGGCGAGGCGAAGAAAGTGAGCGAAACAAACGTTACATCATCGCCCTTGTTTAGCGAGTTGTCAATAATTCTGAGGAAAAACAAACTCAAGAAGACTAGGAGAGTAAAAATGAATGAATCTGGGAGAAGAAGTTGGCGAGGAGGTGAACAGAGTTGGAGACTTCCACAGGGACTCATCGGCAGATGGTCATCCCCAAATTTAACCAATTTTATAATGCTTGCAGCCTTTTTAGTAATTTTTCAATTGTTGGCGTCAGCTGAAACCGCTTATGGTCAACATTACCAGCCTTCCGGTGGTGAACCAAGTGATACGTGGAATACTGCAGATTACTATAAACGAGAACATTCTTTATCTAAACCTTATCAGGGTACGTTTACTCAATTCATATAATATTAATAGCTGTCCGACCAATTAACCTTCATTCATCATTAATCATTTTTGAAAAATTAATATATAGTTTTCAAATTCTCTCAATCTAAATTTTAGGTGCTGGCTGGCAGATTCCAAACTGGGACTTTCAGGGAACCACCATTGTTACTAATCAATACATTCGTTTGACGCCCGATGTACGCTCACAGCAAGGATCTTTGTGGAACGCTGCCGTAAAGTTTGGATTTTTTATTCTGATACTCATCGAACTCAAAAAATTAATTTCGGTTTGTTTGACATTTCCTGAATGTTTTTATTGTTATTTGCAGCCGGTGAGAATGCACAACTGGGAAGTTCAACTTCAGGTGAAAGTTCACGGGAGAGGTAAAGATTTATTCGGGGATGGATTGGTGTTTTGGTATGCTCGGGACAGGATGATTCCGGGACCGGTTTTCGGCTCAAAAGATTACTTCATGGGACTGGCCGTTATTATCGACACCTACAGCAATCACAATGGACCCCATAATCACCAACATCCCTACATTTCTGCAATGGTAAAATTAATATTTTTACCTTCTTAAAAAGGCTGGTTTACTGGTTAAAATTGATTAAATTAAATATTATGGTTCTTGATTATCTTGCAGATTAATAATGGTACCTTGCATTACGATCATGATCGGGACGGCACACACACCCAATTGGCCGGATGTGAAGCAAAACTGAGAAATGTGGAGCAAGACTCGTGGTTGTCAGTTAAATATGAAGGTGATATTTTAACTGTGTCTACTGACATGGTGGGCAGAAACTCATGGCAGCCCTGTCTCAAGGTAGAAGGTGTGAAGCTCCCTACTGGCTACTTTTTTGGACTTTCTGCTGCTACTGGCGATCTGTAAGTTTAACGTTATCACAAATATGCTTTCGGAAGCACAGTTACATATTTAAATAAAATTACATAATTATTAATTAACAATTATTTCACTTTCCAGCTCCGATAACCACGATGTAATTACCATCAAAACGTACGAGCTTGAAACAGGGGGTGTGCCACCTGAAGATGACCATTCAAAAGATTCCATTTTGCCGTCTGCCGTGACCTACGAATCACAAAGGGAACATGTGGACGACCCGAAGCCGGGCTGGTCTGGAATTAAAATATTCTTTGTGACGCTGTTCAGCATTCTGGGCGTGATCGCTATAGGAGTAATCGGAATCATAGTTTACCAGAATCATCAGCAAAACTCTAGAAAACGATTTTAACTGAAGTAGGTAATAAATAACTCAAAACTCAACTCCTTCGTCTTGTCACATAAAACATCCTCTCTAAAGTTAACTAATTAAATTATTATCAAGCGTATTAAATACGCGTAAAAAAGTTTAGATTGTGTAAAACATTTGTGTATTAATATTAATTATGATATTGGAAACTAAAAAGCAATAAGTGTTCACACATTCGACTTTTGATACACTTTTAAAAAGTAATTGGAATTTGATAATGTTTTTGGTTTCTCGCATTATGATTTGGCAGTTTAGTTTGTTAAAGCCTTCTTTCAAGCTTTCAAACAATTAGGATTCTTAAGACGTTTTCTAATTTTTTAGAGCGTACATACCGTGTCTTGTAAAACATTGATTTGGTCTGCATTAATAAGCTTCACCACATTACAAAAGTCTGCAAGAAGTCGATATTTTTCATAATGTAATTGTGTAATAATATCAATATGAGAAAATTAATATATTGTAATTTATAATTGCGTCGCCATTAAAGTAGTGTTGGGGTGTCATTTTTGTTGATAATTTGTGTCCACACAGCCGAATGTGGGCGTAAAGGAAAATAACCTTCCATTTAAAATTAATTAACCAATTCAAGAAACTGTTTTATTGAGAGTTATTTTAACTGAGGAAGCTTGAAAAGTAAGTCAGTCATTTTTTTCAACTTGCTGCGCACAATGTTCCAATGAAGTTGAAGTTTAGACAGTGGTTGGTTTTCTTTTGATCTTTTAGCGACTTGTGCGGAAAGAATGAATTTAATACAGAGAGACTGTCGTGTATTGGTCGTGATTGTATTCTTAATTTTTAAAACGACTATTCTGATGTAATTTTAAGTAATGTAATATTAAATACTGATATCATTATTGATTTTAAAAAGATGTCTTTTGGCTTTGGGCGAATTTCGTTAACTTCATTTGGGCGAACACGGCTTAAATCTTCATTTCATTAGGTTTAGTCATCTCTAAGAGTGGTGGCTAAGGTCACAATTGACCTAATTGGCTTAACCGGACTTCTTTCCACTAAAATCGTAAAATTCCCATTTTCTGCACGAAGTAACCTGTAACTCTTTTCTGCCAAACTCATTCACAACTCTAGTGCAAAAACTCAACTTCATTTTAAATGCTCTAACCCATTTAGCGAAGTTTGAATAATATTCAATCGTTTCCTCTCTTGTGCAAGATGGTTTGACAAAATTAAAACTATTCATAATTTATAGTTACCTGCATACCTCTGCTAGTGACTTTAATATAATGAGTTTTCACTTTAATAGTTCGGACAGCAGCAGCCAAAGCCATTATTCCAGTTTAACAATCCAAACACACCCAACGCGTTTGGAACTACAAACAATATCTTTGGAACGCCCATTCAATCACAGCCGACTCCATTTGCGACTGGTATATTTAACCAGCCGAATAACACGACCCCGATTGGTTTTAATACTTCTACACAAGCGCCATCCATTTTCGGAGGCACGCCCCAACTACAGCAACAGACTCCCCGATTTTCGTTTCCAAATAACAATCAGCAGTCAATTTTCCAGCAACCAGCTACCCAGCCGCAGCCAACGGTCCAAAATGCGAATCAAATGTTTGAAATGTTTCTGCAAATGCAACACCAGCAGTTTTCCACACTATGCCAGCAAATTGGAGCAATTATTGAGACCCTCGGACGCGGTATGGGCCGTGGCATTAGCGAAGGCATTTCACAAGGATTTGGCCTGGCGCAGCTGAACCAACAACAAATTCTGCTTACTTCCAATTTTCCCGGCGGCACTCCCATCCCTACTCCAGTTCCAGTGGGTCGAGGTTCCAGCTTCGCGGAGGAGGACGCTCTTCGGCAAAAACAGGCTTCGTACTCGGACGTAATAATTTTAAAGCTTGATTTTTCTGCATGAGTCAGATTCAGATTTGCAAATTAATTTAGAGCCGAAACACTCTGGAGAAGCCTCGAGGCTGGTGTCATGATCTGCCAAGCGCATTTCCGTACACTTTGAATGGAAAGACTTCGTCGACCTGCCTTCCACTCCATCCCTACCCCGACCGCCACAGGTATGCCGATCGGCGTTTCCCACTTAGCCGCAAGGAGTCTTCTATACCACTGTACCCTGTGGAAAGTCAATTCGGCGTGTATCCGGATAGCTGGAAAAGTGAGAGTGGAAAATGGAAGGAAGGATTTTCTGGATATGGGTACAAGAACAGTTGGGGCTATCCAAGTCGATATCCGAAAATCAATCGTTATCCTTCCAGTCACCGGATTCCAGTTTACTCTGATGGAGTAGTAGACGACACTGGAGACAGGATCAGCTCGACATGGCAAGATCGAGAATGGAAGAGGCTGAATTTGGATTTGAAGCGGAGGACGAATCATTTTCAGCTAAGAAGTAACCAGATCTCGTTCTGTGATCCCTACGACTCAAAGTACCCCTTGAAGTTTGGAAGTGCTTGTCGAAACACCGGGCCCCCAGTCAAGACCTACGTTGACCTTGATCTAGCTGACGCGGACTTCAGACAAGAACGCGTCGCAACTTTCCCAAACAAAGAGCGGACTCCTGAGAAAAAGTATGTGTCTGAATACAAGTACACCAACGAGTCCGGCAGACGCCGCCCCATGGATGGTGGGACATCGAGAAATTTAGGGTCCAGAGAAAGTCCAAAAACTTTGCATACTGATAAAGTTAACCAGAATGTTCCAAGTGCTCGTGTTCCAAAACACCGGGCCCCCAGTCAAGACCTACGTTGACCTTGATCTAGCTGACGCGGACTTCAGACAAGAACGCGTCGCAACTTTCCCAAACAAAGAGCGGACTCCCGAGAAAAAATATGTATCTGAATACAAGTACACCAACGAGTCCAGCAGACGCCGCCCGATGGATGGTGGGACATCGAGGAATTTAGGGTCCAGAGAAAGTCCAAAAACTTTGCATACTGATAAAGTTAACCAGAATGTTCCAAGTGCTCGTGTTCCAGTCCATCTGAAGTGTGGTGTGAAGCTGACTCGTCCGCATTACTATTGCTGTCCCCCACTGGCTGACCTTGACCGGTGGTTCAATCCCAAAAATGGCGATTGCTACATTCAAGATTTCACCGTGGGGCATTTGCAGTACGGAAAAGTCGTGTTCGATGGATTCACTAACATTACGGGATTGAATCTTGATGAAGCTGGTAAATACTTTATAAAAGTCCAGTTTTAATTTTTCTTCTGATAAGGCTCTTTTTGAATTTCTTGGAATAATTCCAGTTGAATTCCACGAAAGAGAGATTCTTCTTTACCCACGTTCCAAGCTTAAGCCGCGGTACGGCGAGGGACTTTATCGCCCATGTACCGTAACTTTGTACAACGTTCCTGTGGACAAGTTCGATGAGAAGAAGTTGCAGAAAATTTGTCGGGAGTTTTCTGGCACGTTTATCTCGTTCGACGCAAAAAATAAAAGATGGACCTTCAGGGTAAAAATTGTTTTTGCAATCTGTCATTTAATCCATATGTATATAAATCCTGAGAGAATTATATTTATTTCTAAAATTTCAGATTCACGAAGATAAACCACTCGAAGAAAGATAAATTAATAGTAAAATACTGAAAGTGTGTTCATGAAAATATTCTAGATTTTATCCTGTTGTATATCATCACATAATTAAAATACTTTTTGAAACTTCAGTTTCACATCACTTTGAAATTCTTTGCTGGCTCTTTAATTTGATTTAGCAAATTCCTCCTTTATTACTACCTACATAGATGCACGAACCTGAGCCCAACGCAGTAAAACCGCATTTTCTACCTCGATCCAATTCACCGAGTTGTTTCGTTGACACGAATAAATCTGAAGATATTTCGCAAGTGTGTAAATTCCCACAGTATACAAGGGAATAATGATAAATAGGAGAAAGGTATATTTATGGACTATAAAATATTGTATTAAAGTTGCCGATCCATTCCTCAACTAACCATCCTTGTCACTCATAAATCTTCGGGCTTTGGCAATAAACTAGAAAGCAAAGTGCAACTGTTCACGCCTGTCCTTTACCTTACCACAGTCATCGCTTAACATAGCATCGCATTAACCCCCGGAAATTCTTTGTTGCTTTGCTCCAGGCTGAAAACTATTTTAAGCTATAATAAATAAAACAAAGTTGATAGGAAAATTTCCCTGATTTTATTTGGAAAACACTTAGAAGATGTATGTGTTGTAATGATGGTGAGATATTGGGAATTCAGGACTCTACATTATCTGATGTGACCACAGAGAATCTTTTCTGTCTCTCTAGAGTCTACTAGGTGAATATCCTCGGGTTAATGGCAAAAGGTTGTCTACACCTTTCTCTTTTTAGTTACATTTTTTTTCTCCTGTCCTGTCCCATTAATTTCTGGGAAACGAAAATCTATCAACACCTCCACCTCCACCTTCATCAGGCTGATCATTGCCCCCTTTTCCAAGTTGGAAAGATGAGAGAAAATAAAATCAAGTGCGGTGGTACATGATACATAAAAACGTTTTCCCGTTCCACCACATTTATTCTCCTGATAAGGTTCACTTTGCTTAGACAGCGTTACGCAATCACCGCGAAGATAAAAAAATCAGAGGGGACAGAAGAGTTTGTGAGTGAGAACAAAGTCAAAGTATAGAAGGCATTTATTATTGTAATGTAATAAATGAATGGGATGGGCACTCAATTCGCACGACATAAAAGAAATCGTGATTTCCCAATACAGATTATAGAAGTTTAGTTTGGGGAAGAGTGGCTCTTCCTCTTGTTGAAAGTGAAGTCAAGAGCTATTATCATCGAATCGAGAAAACCCCACCTCCAAATTCTGTCTTCTGGCCGAACAAAAATCAGACTGAATCCATTCTCTGCTCTCTCATTTCTCCCTTTTAGCTCATTCTTTGTAGGTCAATACAAATGTTACTGTTTCCCATTGCATTGCCCTGGTAAGTAACTCAACACTCAACTCAACGTCAGTCCATTGCATTACCTATTACCTCACTTTCGTCTCGTCTCACTCAACTCCTCCAATCCAGCGCCCGTGTCCACGTCCACATCCACGTCTTTCCATTTCCCATTATCTGTAATAGCATTACACGAGCTCACTCCTTTCTTTTTTATGGCTACTTGCTTGCTCCATAATAATATCTTTTCCCTTGTTCGCTTTTACTTTTACTCCACTTTCTTTTCCCTGCTTCCTGCTCTCCACCATTTTCATTGTCATCATGATGATCATCATACCGTTTCACTCTGCTCCAGTCCATTCTCTCTCTCTGTATAACTCCCATTGCTTTCTATTTCATTGTTGGTTCGATTCGCGTTGAGTGGGAGAAAATGGAGTGTTCTCGCCCATCACAAAGTATTTACCTATCCCTGTAAAAATCTAGTGTGCAATATGCCCACGTGCTACTTCATCAGTTGTATGTTGATATTCAACCTAACCAGGCTCAATTCCCATTCTTATTCGTCTTTCCTTTCCCCTTTTCTTCATTTCCTTCTTATTTCACCGAGCAAATTCTTTTCTTTATGTAATCCATTATTATTATATTGTATGTGTTCGTGATATTTCAACCGGACTTATGTATATCATCTAACAAATAACAATGCCACTGCCCGTGGCCATCCATTCATTTTCTTGCCTAACCTCGATTTTCCTTTCTTTCCATTTTCTCCACTTCGATAACATAATGATACGACGATCAACGCAACCGCCCATATTAGACTATCTATCTCTATCGCATCACTTCCCTTTGTGTGCTTTCGTGTCCACGGCCTGAAGCAAGTGGTTACCGTTACTATCTGGATTATGTATACCAACACCAAGAATAAGCCGTTATTGAAAATGTAGTAATGTAATTAGTGGGCGTATCTCTCTTCTCTATACTCACTATTCTTCTTCATCATTATTTGAAAGGTCAGCAGCAACAAATAAAAAATCAGGATTACAGCAGACCGTAGCAAAGTAAGCAAAATCATGAAGCGCATCGCATGGCGAATTTCATTTTATTTTGTAGTAAACTACCAGAGTAAAAAAAATGCACCTCATTAACGAAATTTGGCCAAGTACTTAACGGCATTGGGCGAAAATAATTATTTGTTGGATGGAGGTTAGAATTAGAATTGTGTGAAGTGATGGGTTTTTCGGTCTGGAATTGTTTTATTTTGGAGAAAAAATAGATTACCCAGTAAATAACCGCAAAAAAAAATAACATGAAAGGTAAGTAATGACGGTGACTGAATTTTTACATGGTTTCATGCACCCCGCACGAGGAAAAAAAGTAAGAAGGAAAACTTCATCTCCTGCTCACTCTCTTTACAATCACAGGACGCGAGACAGGATATTATAATGATGCTATGTTCCTTCGCTATGAATGCTTATCGCTTTCTTTTCTTTTCATAGACACAGTCATGGATGCATCTACATCCACATTTCCCGTTACTCCAAGCAGCGAGAAATTTCAGAGAACGAACTAGTGACTACATGAACTGTGGACAGTGAACATATCGCGAGGAATAAAACGCGTGCTACTCCACGCTCACCGAGTCAGTTGCGAGTGTAATGTGAGAGAAGCCAGACAAAACTCTTTTGGCTTTCTTCAGAGGACAGAGTTTTCTCCAGCAATGTTTGTTGGTGTGTTACTCTAACGATAAGTGGGACAAACATTAACCTAGCCTAGCATTGTGTTTATCAGTCCTGTCGTCAGTTAGTGTCATTGTAATCATCATCATTATCAGCGACATCATCCTCATCGTTCAATCTTTGTCAGTTGGGTTCGATGAAAAATTACAGAGTTTCGATCTCTTGTGACTTTTTGTGAGAAAGCAGCGAGGTTCTCTTATGCACATTCTCTTTGTACACACATATCAGATATCAAGGACAAAACTCTAATTATAGCTTGATATTATACATGAAAACTATTAAACGATGACGGTGACTCGGTGTTTCTCTAGGTTTTAATTGGTTCATGGTAAAAGTTATGACTGAAGTTTTCAGTTTCTGGAAAATTGTGGTACCGTGTGGTCACACCTGTGAACAAAATTTATTTATGGTTAATGAATCAGCAAAAGTATAGGCACTTCAAGTATAAATTGAATTAATGAAATTACCACGCAAGTGACTTATTCATTATTGTAATGTAAATAAAATCGATTTAAAAAATTGCTTCCAACTAAGAAAGAGCCCAGCACCTGTCCCGCCTATCAATATCAATCAGTTCGTCGCAGCACGTGCGAAAGTAGTCAAAACGTTTCCGGCAGTGTCATGTCGTCTTTAAATAGTTGATAAATAAACAGTGTGAACGAATTACCTTGGACCACCACCACCACGAAGTTTATGTTTCTGCAAAATTAAGTCTCCAGTTTCTTCCTGTTTTACATATTAATAAAAGAGTATCTAAAATTTTCACCAGTACAAAAAATACTCTTCTAGAAGTGAACCAGTGCGTCGAATACGCTTACACTAATGGAATATGGCATATCCTGGATTAGCACATGAGGAACACAAATGTAAGTTTTAAAATATTCTAAAAACTTTTTTTTTACATTTAATGAAACAGCATGCAAAATATAGACAAATCGAGAACCGCACTGACTTCATTTTCATCTGATTTATGAATCATACATAATTGGCAAGCAGTCAATTAGTCAGTTCATTAGAGCCGTCTTGTCTCGTTATAATCATAACCATCAAAGTTAGAACAAAACAAACATCAAAAAAATGAATGAAGTAAGTCAAAGGCACATTTTCCTCATATTTACCCAGCTCGCCAACTTTTTCCTTAATTTGTCATCAGTCATTTTCATTTACATTTTCGTTTTCACACATCACAACCCAATTTTTTAAATAGGTAGACACATTTAATTATGCATTATTATCATTAGCTTTTCTCCTGTCATCATCATCATCATAATTTTCCAGATATTTAAACCGCATTCATCACAGTGAAGTGAAAGTATCTGGAAATTTCCTGTGGACATAAACGACAAAGATAATGAATGACGATGGAGATGCGAATCTGGAAACAAACTTGGCACAGAAATATTTATTATTATAAAAAAATAAATGGCGCAATCTGACGATAGGAATTCGCTGGGGAGGAAAGTTAATATCTAAAGTAAACAAAAAGTCCATCTCATCTCCTCTTGTCTGACTGCCTCATGCTTTTCCAATGTAGATCTTTCATTGCAACTAAATAAACATGTGAAAACTGAAAATAAACCAGATGCACACTAAAACTAGAAAGAAGCGTCTCTCCATTTCATCATAGCAGTCAAAGTCAAGACAAGAATCTCGGAATGACGAGATTCAAAATTCAAGACATTTTGTCCAGATGTTATCAATCACATTCAAATTTTCAACTGGGTGCAATAAAACTCGAAACATTCACAGAACGGTTTTCCTTGCTCATAAAGAATCACTCCTGTTTGCAAAAGACGGATGATGCGATCTGCTTTCTCAAGGTAATGTTTGAGAGCATTTTGTTTGCTTGTAATAATGAGAAATGTGTGAGAGCTTGAGAGATCAAAGAAAAGATTCAATTGAGAATTCCCGATAATACAAACTATAAATAAAAGGTATTCATTATAAAATATGTTTACAATATAAAATGTTTATGAGTTCATTTTGATACAAGGTTTATTTTCTTGGGAGAAAAACATGTTTTTCATGAAGACGATTTTTGAAAATTTACTGGTGTAAATTGATCATCAAATAGCTGTGTCTTGTTTGCAATAACTTTGAGCAGTTTTAATGGAAGAGAACAAATAACGGGGTGTTTTGCGCCTAGCGTTTCTTCATTTACAGAAAGAATTATTGAGCACGCACAGACGCCGACTTCTCTAGAAAAAGATTTTCTCAATGTAAAGTGAAACGGAGAAGATAAATCTTCTCTGGTTTATTAAAGCCGTTTTGTTTCCCTTTTCTGGGTTAAGTCAACATTAACTGGGAATTAACATTTTTATTTTACACGGCTTTCAAGACAAGATCTGTCAATATTTAACATGCTCAGCTCAGCTCAGTCAACTAAAACAAAAGAAAGTCTGAAAGTGACAGTACATGACAGGAATGAGTTGAAATGCGGAAGTGAGAAAAGTTTCTTGTCGATTCATTGCATAATAAAGCAGCTATGTAAATACAAGAGTGCATTAACATGACACAAATTTCAGATGAGTTGAAGCGTCTCAGAGTGCGCCGTACTACAATAAAAAATGTTTTATGGTCTTAGCAGTTTAGTAAATAAGGAAAGTTTATAAAAAGGTTCGTGCCTGCTGACAAAATTAGTAAATGCTATTATTATACATAATAATAAATAATTATTGCTTTATAGTCTTTTTAGTAAGTCTCGAGTGACGTGACTTATCATCATCATTGATAAATGAACTTAATGCGTATTGATTGAAATGGAAAGAGTGACTCATTTTCATCGTGCAGCTTTTAACTCCAGTTCGTTTTCCAGCTCTTAGGATGTTGTTGCGTCTTTTTGTCAATGAATAAAACGGAATCCATAAGTTACTTTTAAGAGTTTTTTTGTTGAACACCGTTTCCTCACTCATCGTCAGTTTCTCCACGTTGATTGATCCCTTTTCAAAGAAAATTTTTATATTGCAGTTGTTTAAAAGCGCCTTTCATGTTTTTCTCATCGCTCTGTCTCTATGTACTCTGTTCTGGTATTCTGGTACAGTTTGTCCATTTTTGCTAGAAATTGTATTTTGTGAGTGACTTCGCAGAAGTAAAGAAGAGTGGAGTAGACAGAGGCGCAAATTACAGAAATACCATCACAGATTTGTTCGTGCCATACCAATCTAGATGATTGATGGCAAATTTAACTTGGCATCTGCTCCTCTTTACTTTACCATTTTTTCGCGTCTTTTGCCAAACCACAATTTTTACCACGACCGCGGAACGGAGCCATCTGAAACGCAAGTAAACAGTAGAACCTACATTCACATTCTTCTCAAAAACTGTGTGCACCACGGCACCATTTTACTCTACTAATCTAATAGCACCGAGAAGACTTAGAGAAACCATAACCAGAGACAGAGTTCGGAAGCAAAAGCTTATAGCAATCGAACAGTCTTCTTGTGGTCTTCTGTCTTGGCTTGGTTTGGTTGAGTTCTCAGGGTCCATTAGAAAGAGGGGAAAAGATGAAGGCGAAAGACTAAAAGACATTACCATCCATATCAATCCAACGCTCCATCCATTTCTGCACTACGCCAAGCAAACCGCCATGAAACTGTCGTTCTGGAATTTCTCTAATGCCTCCGCCTTTCCTTTATTTACCAGATTCCCTCTTTTATTCAGTTAAGTAGAGACTATCATCAGGGATGATTATCGCATTCATCATCGTCATGAATCATCATCATCAAAGAGTTTATTTACATTAGGTAAGTCACTTTCTGATGTAAGTGACTTAAAATAAGATTTGCATTGGATTTCACCAAATCCTGTTTTGTCAATAAACAGAGCATTCTTTAAATAAAATCTGGCAAAATAAAATAAAACCAGAAAAAAATTTATTGTTATTATGAGTGTAACTCTCCTGGTGGTACCATCTCATTGACACACGGCTTTTGCTGAAACTCATTCAGCAAAAAATGTTTTTGGCTCGTGGTATAATTTATGTAACGTAAAACCTTTGATGCCTGCTGCACCCGTGTTAAATAATGTCATTAGCAATCTCATTCATTTAAAAATAGTCAGGGAAAGAATGTCGTGAGCGTCATGCTTTTTCTGCCATGTGCCACCACACCAGTCAAATTACACATGAAACTATCTTATCAGAAAACCGTGGTCGTTGAGTCGTTACCGTTATGTTCCGTTAGGTATTAAGACAGTGGTGAAATTATGCTTTGCTCTCACTCACTGCTACATCTTTTATGTGACAGAAACGAAGAGGAGGACACGGGTCGGGAAATTTAATTCTGCCACGAGATGAGATGAGAAGCGAAGCGGTTCGAAAAGCTTTAAATTTATTCAACGGGCAAAATTTATTGTTTGCTTCTTGACGTCCTGCTTGAATCTGATTCGAGAAGATTAACTTTCTGCTAGGGAAAAAAATGGATGAAATGAAGAAAGTATTTTTTTTACACAGAATTGATTTTGCATTAGCATAGTAATAACTTTAGCATTTTGATAACACGCCTGCTACATCCGATTTACATCTTTGGCAAAAAAAAATGTGAGGCTTTGACATATTTATTAAGGCAAAGATGATTTGATGCCAGTTTTGAATCCGTCAATCTTGAGATTCTAGTAAAGTAAAAGTGACATGTGCGTCGCTTTCGCTTGCTCCTATTATTTTTATTGATTGTCTTGTTTGGTTTGATGCAGACTTGAGCAAAGAGTACTGCACAGGGTACACGGACGTTTACGGGAAATGGAACACAGGCTTCTACTGCCCTCAATACGGTTCGAAAACAGCCGTCTTCTGCTGTGGAACAGCTGTGTTCAAATATTGTTGCACAAATCAAGAACCAGTTGACCCTGCCACGATTGGCGTCGGTGGCGCTGGCAATGGTAATGGCCTGTTGGATGGCGACGATCCAAATTTCGAGTCTAGCGGACCTCATCATGGAGTGTCGTCCGCAGTTTTTGTCCGGTAAGTTCTTCAAGTCAAATTTAATTTTCTCCCCTTTCCATTTTCCCCTCAATTTAATTATGCTAGAAAGAATTAAGTGCATCAAAAAAGGGGCTGAAATTTATGAAGGAAAATCCTCCTTTTCTCCTATTTATTACAATGACCCATTAAGAAAAGGCACGCACGTAACTCCTTTCATGGAGAAAACTCTCTTCTGCTCTGGTACTTTTGTAGGAGAGAAACAAAATTGCATTTTTAGATGGGCATGGCATTGTTCTCTGGAAGCCTCGTGTAAAATAGAATAAAAGTTTGGAGTTGACTGGAAAGACTTATTAGATGGAACACGTCACTCTCTCCAACTTTTAGCATTATTGCGAAAACCTGAAAAAGTAAAAGGGCTTAGGCATGTTGTTTGTTGGCGTTGTTCCGTTGTAGATTAATTAATTAGTTAATTACATTTCCTTTTACGTAAAGGACAACACTCAAATTCAAATGCCACTACCTCTGCTGTGTTGCGGAAACCCGAGCTCCGCTTCCTTGACTCTGGCTCAACTTCACTTTGCTCCTGTTGATTCTAAAGTAAAACTGGCAAATTTCTCGAGCTCGAGTTTCTAGACTTTTTACCTTTTCTTTACTCTACTTCCTGCTGAGCCTGACTCGTCTCTCTGACAGAAAGAAATATGTCTCAAGTGTAACTAACTCCAGAGCCATCATCGTGCTTATCAGGATGCCATGCTAATGCCAAGAAGAAACACGAAACAAGTGAATTGTTGCGGAGGGAAGGAAAGGAAGATTTTTAATGAAAACAAATCGCATCTCATGAACTTTTTTTTTCTAAAAAAAATCCTGACCTCTTGCTTCGCTCTTCTTCCGACAAACAAGAAACTTTCTTTGTGTATTTACCTCTAATAACATTAACTGGATTATTTAAACAAGTTGACTCAAGTGCCGTTTGAAATCATCATCAAAACATTTTTATGCATGAGATTCTTTCCATTTTTTAATAGACACACTACCACACAATTAAATTAGATTTAATACAATTTCAGCATGGAACATTTACGTATATAATTTTATAGAATGTTTTTGAAAAAAAAAGTTGAGGTTTCGGATTTGAGTTTGATTCCTTTGAAGACAAGATGGAGCCATGAGCGAAATTGCAAATTTTCAACTCTAAACTAATAAATCTTTTGCCTTCGTCTCGCTCGTTTTTTTTTCTTACTCCACTCCACCATAATAATAAAGAATGTTCTAGTAATTTAAAAGGTAAATGAGAAGCAATAAAGAATCATAAAGCTGTAAGAAAGAAACTGAGAGCTGACCTAAAAAAGCGGATTCGAGTTTTTTGTCCTTATGGACCATGATTTTATAGAAGAAAATGAAGCAACCGGATTTGTATAAAGGCATGAAAATAAAAGTAACGTTGGAGTACAGAAGATAAACAAAAGGTAAATAAGGTTTTAGAGAAGGAAAAAATGGGATGTGTGGGCTTTACACATGCGGCCATTTTGACTTAGCTGATAATCAACTAAAAGTATTCCGAGATAGATACGTATCGTAAAATTTTCATGATCTCTTTCTACTTTGCATGCGAATGTCTTGCATATGTATGTATCTATAAGAAAGATTCGTTGCTTTTTTTTTCTTTTCCTCCTCCGCACTCCAAGCGAAGTGGTTCGAATTTCCCTTTGACAAATGTTCCCCTGTCTCTCTCCTTTATTTCCTGGGAAAAACCTGCCCGTCTTTTTCTGATCATCACTGACAAAGACAAAGTCTTTTAACTTTTTATCATTTGTTACGCTGAATAACTGAATAAGTCTCTTCTTCTTGTACACACATTTGCATAGAATCCTCATTCTATGTTAGCTTCTTAATTGCAGTGGGAAATAAATAAGTAAGTAGAGTAACTAAAATGCACAGAAAAAAACGGAGCGCGATTAAATTGTACACAGAAGATTTACCTAACTGTTCATGCGCAGCGGAATCATTATTATTATGATCTAGATAAGATTTCTTCACTAAGATGTTTCAGGGCAGATAGAATACGAGTAAATAAATAAATGAGACAAAAGTAAAATTTCTTCTTAGCTGCTAGAAAACTATTGAGGCAGAGTTGAACGGAACATGCAATTAGGCACTAGAATCAAATGAAATGACAGGGATGCTCCATCCTCATCACTTTGAAATGATGAGATGAACCTAGACAAAGATTGTTGTGCCAGATAAAGATAAGCACAGACTGACACATGTAAACCTCCAAACTTTTATTTTTATTGTGTCTCATGTCATCATCAAAGAAAGGAATGAATGAACCGTAAAAAGCTTTCGCTTTCCTTTTCTGTCTAGGTAGATATTCTGCTGCGGTACGATCTACAGGCAAGGCAAGCAGATTTTCTAATTCTAATCACAAGATTACACGGCATGATAAACAAAGCATAGATCTGCTTCCAATTAAGTGATAAGCACTTGTCGTGGTACAAACAAATAAATAAAGCCAGAGCAGAAGATAAGCTCAGCTGAGATAAGACGTTGATGACAAAATGGAATAGCTAACATCTGCTCTTGTCGCATATTTTACTGCCATGTCATGTCATTACACCGTGTTAATGACGACGCCTAAATAAGAACAAATTTGTCATTGAATCAGTCCATGTCACGTCATTTCAACTACGTCTCTCTTTCCCCATGCTTTATTTAGAATGTCCGTGTTAAAATTTCATTTCATTTTCCCTGCAGCGTTCCAATCGTTTTCGGTGTGGTTTGTGGAATAGCGGCGGTTCTTATCCTGCTCGTTGTCGCAGCCTGCTACTTCTGCTCTTGTTGCTTCGCCTATAAAAAGCGTCGCAATGAGCACAACGACCCTCGTCACCATCACCTCCATTTGAACCACCATCCTGGACTGGCAGCACCTCCTTCAGGATTGTACCGCAATTCAGGGGCATCGGCCGCCAGCAGTAATCTGCTAAATCTCTACTCTCCTGCGACAACCGGTCCTCTAACAACGAGCAGTTTGGTGACCACACCGCTGGATCTCGACTGGGCATCCTCTATCGCCTCCACTTATCAATCTCAGCAGCAGTTGTATGCACCACTGCCACACCAGTTTCATCAGAGCAACCCTTCATCACTTTTGTCACCAGCGGCGGCAATCGCTGCAGCTCTGTCACAGCGCAGTAGCCACAGCCCCAGTCCAAGTTCCTTGCTGTTCAATACCGGTGGCACCACCACCACGAGCCCCTCGATAATCAGTGGATCTGTAGCTACAAGCAGCCGCTTGCCAGTGTCCCAGGCTTATCAAAGCCTCCTCAACTCATCCAACTCGACTTTATCGTCTGCCTCTCGAGTCGCCGCTTCTGCTGCAGGGCCACCGGGACCTCCAACTGTCCCACAGCTACACAGGGGCAACCTTCCCCAGCAGATTTCCACCACGGCGAGTATCGTCAACTCCTACTTGGCATCACTCCAACAAGCACAGCAAGTCCAGAGTCACCCGGAACCGCCTCCTCCAGCTATACCCTCCCAACCTCCAGTTGATCGCACCAGACACCCAAGCCCACCTCCAAGCTACTTTCAGACCGTCTCGTCGTCTTCATATCACCCGGGGAATAACAGCAGCTCCAGAGGAAACAACAGCAACAACCGACAGCAGAACTGCGGAGGCAACGGTAATAGATCCGGCAGGATGGCCACAATCCAGACAATTTTAGCTGGAGGTGCCAACAATCCCGGAGGAGGCAATTACACAAATGGATCGAACTGGAGCAACGAGGATGACCTTCTCCTGGCGGATTTCCTGCTGCGTCATGAAAGCACTTTGAGAAGGAGCCTGGGCTTGAATAACAGTAATAATAACAGTAACTCGAGAAGCGCCAATGTGAACAGCAACAACAGCACCAACAGCAGCAGTAGACACCGGGGCAATCCCATGCTGACTCAAAGAGAGCTTATCGAACTCCTCCTGAGACTGACGTGTAACAACAACGTGCCCCTCTTCTCCTCCAGCTCGTCATCCTCAATTAATCGAGCTGACAGCCGCGCCGGCTCAGACTCGCACTCCACAAGCAGCGTGGCGACAAGTCGCTCCTCCTCGAGTTCCACTGGTGTTGGCGTCACTGGACAACCCAAGGGTGGCAGCAATCATAATCACAATCATAAACTGACAATCAGTGAGGTTGACGAGGATGACCTGCAAGAGGTCACCTGCACCAACGGAGTGTCAAACAACTCGGGAGGAAACCACAGAAATGGGGGTAAACATGGTCACGGAGGAAAAGTGTGTCTGGACTTGTCACTGTCCAGGCTGAGCGTGGAAAACGACAGTGGCGTCGCGTCCTCGACCTGTTCAACTGTGGGGTCGGATGCCGCGGAGAATGTGATTGGAAGCATCAAAATGATGTCAAAAGGTACAGAAGAAAGAAAAATGTGAAAGTTGAGTTTTCCTTTCATTTTCTGGAGAAAGTGAAAGAAAATGGGTGGCTAAATTGATTTATTTTCTCAGATCTTTCAGAAGAAGCTGTAAAGCTGAAAAAGCAGCATGCGGTGGATGACGAGACCGTGAATGGATTTGGCATGGAGAGCTCCGTTCCCGATGCTGTTCAAGCTGGAATGAAGAAATTGCAGGAGCAACAGCTTGCGGCTACCATTCATCCGGAAAGAAATTGCGCCACGATTATGACTATGGATGATATTACGGGCACGACTGGGACGAGTCCCGCAAAAAATGGTTTCGCTGGAGGAGGGGGAATGAAAGCGAGTGAAATTCGGTGTAGTGGTGGCAGTGATGGGGAAATAATAGGAGCAATGGAGTCCTCACATCACGCTGATGCTGATCACCATCGCAGTAGTAGTGGTAGTGGCGGTAGCAATAACAATAACAACGGAGAAAGTGCCATCATCACAACAACGTCCTCTGCTTCCCCTTTCCCTGGAGCAGTGTTGTCAGTAAACGTCTCTGGAGTTCCCATTGAGAACCCTGTCATATCATCGCCTCCCACACCCGCAACTGCCACAGCACAAGTGTAATAAAAATCGTAATAAAAATATTTTAGATTAATAGCGGCAGAGAGACTCCATTTTTTGCTTTCTCTTCTTTGTAATGGATAAATGAGATATTTCTCTTCTCTGACTTTGTACTTTCATGATTATGTGGAGAAAATATTTAAATGTTAATGTAAGAGGCATTCCTGGTTTTTTTGTTTCTACTGCTTTGAAACCGTTTTATTGACGGTTTAGGTAAGGACGTTTTATTTAATACAGATTTATTAGTTGATTTAAATTAGTTAGTTAAGGAGTTAGTTGAGACAAGCACCTGTCACCTGATGTAAGATGTTGCATTGACCTGATTAAATTGGTAAAAATTGGAAAATGACAAAATCAAGCTGGAAGCTGCAAATAAAGCTGCAAAAATATCAGAATAAATAGTTAACGATTATCGTAAAAGCGCAAGTATTTAAAATACATAAACTAGTTGATACAAGTTGGCAGACTTGTTAACGTTAATAAAAAATTAATTAACTATCAAATTAGTAAATATTTATAATATTCAATTATCTTAACTATTTACAATTTATTTAACTTATTTAGCTGGACATTTCTCTTTTAGTTAATTTTTCTTATCGAACAATTAAGTCAATAGTATTTTTCTCTTTTTAGTAAAATCGTTACGGTGCTACACTAGGCCAATTAAATTGCTATTATAAATGCTTTAAATCTACGCGAACACCTGTAAGTAAATAATTAAGTACTTACATAATTAAAAATAAAATTGTGTCTACCTGTTTAATTATACACGGAATATTAAATAAATGCGCTCTGCACTGCAACTGCAATAGCACCTCATACAAATTCATCATGGTATCAAAAGCAAATATTTTTTTACTTTCACCACCAACTTTCACTCTGCTTTCACTAAGGTTTGACCGGATCTCGGGGTTATTTTTGTAACAGTTATTTTTATTTCATTTTCTCCATTGCGAAAATTATAGCAAAACAAAGCACTCTCATCTCATCTCATCCAATCTCGTCTGATTCAATATCTTCGTTTTACCAGAGTTTTTAAAATGTATTTTTGAGTCTAGTCTAAGGCCATCTTTTAATAAGGAAATTCCTCATCCTCCGTTTAGTGAGTGAGTGAGCACTAAAAGCTAGGAGCCACGAGTACTCAGCGTGAGCAGAAGACACGCATGCATGCATGGCATAGTAATAAAAGCGATTTTGTAAAGTGGAGACATGACCAGAATTTGGGAAGGAAGCAAGAAGAAAAAAGGATGCGAGGTGAATTGGAAACACCAAAACGGAAACGAGACGATGTTAGGTGGTGCGATGTTACAACGAACAACTAAGAAAAGAGGCTGGTGAAAGTAAGTGCTCCAGCTCAGTTTTTCTTTTCATTCCACTGTAAATACATGGCGATGAGAGAAACCTTGTGACTCGTGTTTAAGAGCAAGGACTAAAGGTATATAAAAATTGTTTTTAGTTTCCTATTTTATTTAACTTGGTTACTCCAACGGAAAAAAGGGCCTGAAAACCAGGCAGTTCCGTGAGATTGCTGAGGCATGCAATATAGCGGGGAGATGAGAATTTCAGAAATGCAGCAGCCCAGCTTTTTATTTCATTCATTCAACCATTCAAAATTCATTTTTAGAACTGAGAGAAATATACGTAGTAAGAGAAAAACTACGCACATGTCTCATCAATTGAACTCGGCAATTTCAACAGGTTTTTATTTCTCCTTTCTCCTGCACAGAAATGGGCGTATCTCCAATTTCAGCGAAATTTACATTTTCGCCCTTCAGCACTCAATTATTAGAATAAAAATGGTAAACGCGAGAAAGAAAAACAAATTGTCTTTGAGTCTGGTATCACATCATTGTTGTAAGTGACACGGAGATATTTTTATTTCTTGATTGAGATACAAAAATGTAATGATATTCATGTGGTGATGTGATGGTGGTGGAATAAAATGCACAGAGAATTTTTTTTTTGAGTGAGCAAGAAAGCGAATGGAGCAGAAGATGACGACTTCCGCTGCTACAGGGCTCAGCTTCATTATTTCCTTTTGTATCGAAGAAACTCGAGAAAAGCTCGGTTGCTGGAAAAGTGAATGGGGATAAATTACAGAAGACAAGGAGGCAAAACTTTGAAGGAATTCTCAGCGGAAATGAAGTGATGATGAGAAAGATCTCGACTCTGTCTGCACGATCTACAAAGCAAAGTAAAGAACTTGATCATAATGGAGCGCCAACAGGGCCATAGCAAGAAGAAAATCCTCCACACACTGCGATGGTCCATGCACTGAGTTTTATACAGTCATGATGATCGTGACCATTAAACACGTCCTCTTGGCGGAGTCGTGCTCAATGAAAATGAACATTAGCAAAGGAACGCGTCAGTCAAGTCACCCTCATCCTCCCTGTCCCCAAACAGAATGAAGTTTTTGGAACTCGAGTTTTTTTTATTAATTTGGTGTGTGTACCAGTTTTATGGAAGGCTACATTACCATAAACCAGCATTTCCAAGAACCACGTTCCATTCAACTCCGTAATTACAATACAATGCAATACAATGAACTGACAATGAGAATTTTATTGTAATTTGAAACTCTGTTCAAATTCCTTGGGCCGACCGATGTGAATGAGTTTGTTCCGGAGTTGGGCTGACCCACCCGCACATGTCTTCGAGTAGTGGCATGTACACAGAGAAAAGTTTGCTCTCAGAGAAAACTTCTAATGGACGTATATTGTTTCTTTGAATTTTCGTCAGGCGGAAAAGAGACGGACGAGAGATAAAGGAGTAAAATGGAATGGAGCTGAGCTGCCTGCAGGGCATCATTCCATTCTCTCATCCCTCATCTTCATCTCGTTTTTCATATTATTTCATATCGCATCATTTCTCCCTTCATCACATCACATCACGAAATTCGCAATGATAAACTGTAGCACAGTAGAGATTTTGCGGGTCGGTGTAGAAATTGAGAATTCCAGCAAAGAGAAGAGAGACACTCCACTTTGTTCAGCTTTTGTTCCACTTTCACTAATTTTGGAAATCTCAAAGGAACTGCGTTCAGCTCAGTTAACAGGACTAAAATGAAAGTGAGGCCTTCATTGGCTAGGCTGGACACAGACACGGGTAAAAGAAAATGTTCTTCTGCTTTCATTATTTAATCACATTTAATTTTCATTTTATGGTGACTAATTTGAAGCGGGTGCTTTTTTCTCTACAAAATTTCCATTTTATTCTAGCAACCAAACAACAATGAGCCATCATATCATGAAGAGAGAGAAAAGGAAATTGGCAAATCATAGCTATGTAAATGCGCTCCATTATTCTACAGCTACATTGAACCAACAAAGAATTCCCGGCGGTATCACCGATCGCTTTCACATTTTATTCGCTAGTTTACAGCGAATAACGCTACAATTCTTCATTTCCGTTTTCTCGTCAAGCATACGTTATCATGCATAGTCATAAATACCCGCTTTAGCGTAAAGTGCTGCACTTATTCATTCCTCTGCTCCATACAATTTTCCACTCATGATTTTTTTTCCTCCAGAGGCATATCATATTTTTCTATAAATTTGAGCATGAATCATTTCACAATTTCTTAACTTAAAATGAATATTATGAACTACGAGACGAAAGCTGTGTTATTTTTTGGTGGAACCGAACCAAAACGAAACTCGAATTGCAAAGACGACAGCTCAGCTTCAGCTTCAGCTTTAGTTTCTGGGAGAATGTGGCACATTTTTGGGCGATAAAATATGCAGATGCCTTAAACTGAGTTCTTAGGTGGTGGTGGTGGGTGGGCGAAGAAAGATTCTTGTGTTACTTTTACTTAGGTACATACATCAAGCTCTTGTTCGCGTTTAATGATGATGAGGCAGTAAAAAAGTTGATGCTCAGCAGAAATGACGACGACGACGAAGGATATGAAATGAAAAGATCGTCAGAGGCGTCGTCGGCAATGTGATGGTGTTCGTTTGCTGGAACAAGGAAAATTATGGAGAGCTACGCGCGTTACCTTCTTTATTGTATGTATTTACTAGAAGAGAGAAACGACAACACCTAAAATATTTTATTATTAGTTGGTTAGTGTTAGTAATAATAATGATATTGCAGCAGTATTAATAGGAGCGTTTCGCGAGTTCGCGTGTGTTGCTCGGAGAGAGATGATATCTTTTTTGTTGATTATGATTGGGTAGTTGTATTTTATCATCCGACTGTTACAGTTATGATGCTGCTCCATACAGCCAACGATTCTCATTTATTTCGCAGTGATGGTAGAGTGAAAAGACGCAGGTGTTTCTTTACTTCTTCGTGTCGTCGTTTCTCGCTCACAGTCATAAAGTAACATCCGTTCTGTGATGATGATGATGACGATGAGGGACCTATTTTTACTCCTAAACTGACAAAATCATAGGGGAAACAAAACTTCCCTGAATAATAATAATAGAGCGTATATTAAATTCATATCTTTAAGTGCTTTGCTTTCCCTTCCTAGAACTAGAAAAAGAAATGAAGATTTTAATGGCCGGTGCAGTCCACTCCTATACTATCCCATGAAAAGAAAAGAGGCGTTTTCATTTTTATGTCAATTTGAATAAAAGGGGCAATTTTACATTGGAAGATTAGAGTCGGCCGGGGTCCGATTAGAACTTGCGAGAAGTTATTATTGCGATGAATGAATGAATGAAAAGTGAGGAATGTCGTGTCATCATCATCATGGTGTTATTAAAAAAAAGTTTTCCATACAGGCGTCAGACAGACAGTGACACTATAGTGACTTATAAAGAATTGTCTATGTATTGTAAATGCAAATTCAGATTCGGATCTTACCTTTAGGGAAAGACCTCAGATTTATGATTCATGACTTGCAAAGATAAGATGAAGACTGAGAAAGTTTGAGTTGAGCTGGGAAGTCAATGCCTGTTTACGCTTTTATAGCCTTATTAGCGGTTGTCTGTCTTCACTCTCCATCATTTCCATTTATTTTCCCTTTTTCTTGTCTGAGAGGAGAATGATCTATAAAAAGGTTTCACTTCGCGTCAGTCTGTCACAAGAAGAAAATCTTTTACGAGTGACTGTGTGAGCACGGTGTAATGCGGAATGAAAATGAACACAAGACAACTGCTCAGCTTTATAACATACTGTACATAGTAGATAACGAAACTCGGAAAAAAAAATTTTCTCTTGCTACTAGAATTTTTTTGGCCCGTGCTACGTACAAACTAAAATATAAAAGCGGATATTACCTTTTCCTTGAAAGTTGTCTATTATCCATTTTAAGATCCTTTTTCAGCGTATTAAATCCTTATCATTAGGCATTTTTTTGCGCACAAAAGTAGGAAAAGCACTTAACTCACTTTTTTAGTACGCTGCGTTACCGCAGCTTGGTCATAGTCATCTCATTCATAATAATGTAGCCAGATTTTGCTTTCGGCTTGTACCCATGTTGGCTAATGTAGCGAAGCGCTTTGAGATGAGTTGAGAATTGCACATTTTTGGTTCAAGTAAAAAGGAAGTTGGTTGGGTTGGAAGTGGGCCTCGGCAGCCGCAGGGATAATAAAGTGATAATAAGGACGAAAAGGAGATTCTAAGCGACAAAGCTCAACACTTTTTCCTGAGTCTCCATTTTGATTTTTAAATATAGCAGAGAAAAAGTTTTCCAGTTGATGCTTAACTTGAAAAACGGTCTCAAAAATTATTTTTGTTCTTGATTCTTTGGAAATTCCATTGATTGTTTTTGTGCTTGTTGTATTTACTTTGAAATAGTGTGCAAATATTTGATCAGCTAATATTTAGATTTAGCGTGAATCTAGCAAAAGCAAATTGATCGTTGTGTCAATGCAAAACTGTTGCAAAATTAATGGGGTAAGTTGATCAAAGAAGTTGCTGGAGAAAAACTGGATTTTGACGTATCTCCAGGAAGTGACGTTCATGAGAATTACCTTGTTTCCCCTTGATAAAGTTTTTTTTGATGACCACCCCACGACTGCAACGAGGTTCTTCAAGATTTTTACTGAGCAGGGGTGAACTTTTGATGCTTGACCGAACACCACAAAAATGCCGAAGATGGTATCGAGAAAAGCAAGGAACAGCAGAGTGAGGATGACGTGGCTCATTGAATCTTTTAAACGGATCAATCCAAATAACGAACACACCTGGACGTACATGACAGTGATCAGAATCACACTCATCAATCCGGCTTTGTTTATCGCGTTGTACAATGTGGCTAT
>VYYJ01001808.1:0-26826 GCA_021029165.1 Cyphoderus albinus
TTTCTTCCCTTCATCTTACTACATATTCTATTCTACTTGGGCAATAACTCCAATCCAATACAAATCAATGGATGCGAAATACGATAATAATCAGTATTAATAAAGATACGTTAATAAAGCAACGCAAAGCATACGCACACAGTACCGGATAAATTGTATACAACTGTACTTTCTTTTTAATTCACACATTCTAAAGCATATCCTAAAACTTGTAATAATAGCAGCTGGTAAATAATATCGAAAACTTGTGGTGGTTTAGGACTGCTACTATTAGAGGTTTGTTATTTTTAGAAGTTTTAGCCCTCAAATCTCTTCTAATGAGAATATTTTTCTCGCCACTTCTACGATACTCTAGGCGTCTCCGAGTTTTCCTTGTTTTGAACTTTTATCATCGCGAGTGTAGTATTTCTCTGTCCATTTTCATTTAATTTTTCACTTTACATTTTGAAAATCTTGTTTTGATGCATTTGCATTTATTGTAAATTGAGCCTGCCTTGTTTCGTATCCATTTTCTTGGCAAAAGAATGCTAACATCACAATAATATATCAAAAGGAAATGAGGGGCCAATATTAAAAAGCCGTAATAGTAGAATGAATGGTGTACTTTAAGTTTATAATAGAAGATAACGGATCTGGACAGGCTCCACTTTTTTCCGCAGGTATTTCATCTCACTTGCATACACTGAGTGGACAGCGATAATAAAATGCAACCCGAGGGCAATAATTTTTCTCCGTTGACTAACAGCGTAAAGCAGCTCCGTCAGTACGCAACATTTGCAGTATAATACAGTATAAAAATTTATTTCTCGTGCTCCTGCGAAATTTGCCTACTTTCTTGCAAAAAAGAAAAATCTAGGATTTTTATATCCTTTTATATACTTAATATTATTTTATATTTTTCAAAGCCGACAATTTTTTATTCTGCTCACAACAGTCCAAGAAAGATGTGAAAATAAGAGGGAAAAGAAATCGTGGCTGACTTTGCAAAAAGAGTAATATGTATAATAATGAATGCTCAGGCTTTCCAAATGTGGGATTGCCCAACTGGGTAATAAATACACACGAAAGTCATGGACGTACAAAATAAAGTCCGAGAGACAGCAGAAGAAAAATACGCGGAGCTAAAGAAGACGCAGGGATCGTTTTCTCGAGAGGTCGAAACGCAGGAAATGCGAGAAAGGAGGAGAAAAGCAGACGCCACAGTCACAATCCTATTTAATACAATTTGCAAAAAGAATAATGATGCGATGGGAGGTGGAATGAAAGAAATACTGCTGTCATGTTGAGATAAACTCTTACTTACGTATGCATACAATATTGTATAAACATTAGAAACAATTTTTCCCTTGATGCTTTATTTTCAAAAGAGATTTTTTACGTTGCGGCATGGCTTTACGGTAAATAGAAATAATAATGGCAACGTCGGCGGTGCGGGTGGCGGTCGCTGTGTCTATATCTGTGAGGTGGATGGATGAAAATTAAATAAAGCAGTGATTGGTGGGTGACTATTCTAAAGAAGATTTTTCATCCAGCCGCCAACAAAAAAAGAAAGCTCGTTTTATTACGGAGAAGGATACATGGACACTGGGGGAGCGAGCGTAAAACGAGCTAGGATAAAACGAGCTCTTGCTTGAATTACTCGTACAACCTTGATTGTCATTATCAATCTCATTCTCCCTAAGATTTTTTGTTGCAAGTTAAAAGAAGAAACAAAAAACTTTATTTTTAAGAATGATAATAATACTTGAACAAAAGAAAATCACTTTGTGAGAATGAGGTGGTAAGCGTAGGTAAAACTCGACTACAATTTTCTGTGGAATACTTTTTGTATAAACTTGATGCACGTCCTGAGTCCTAACATGAAATAATTTCACCAATAAAGCTACATAATGCAGAAATGCACCAGCCACCAAGTTTTGTTGCGAGTCATTCAATGTGTTAATGTTCGGCAACTTCAGTAGGTAACATGGAAAGTCTTCATTTCTATATTAGTTAAGCGAATCTGTGAAACGCCGACTGTGACTGCTGCCACTGCATTTTTTGCGGTGCATCATTTATAGCTCAAGATCCATCTACTCTCATTCAGACAGTGAAAAGGCCAGTCAGAACAGGAATTTTTGTATCCCATCATGTTTTACAATCACACATAATCGAAATATTTTTTGCAGTGAAAACCCGACACAGACCAACAGCTCAAATTTTTGCATTCTTCAGTTTACGAGACGATAATGTACTCTCTCAGAACTATCTGTATAATCATCATGTCATTCCACGACTTTAGTTGGCTTATTAAGGTTTGCACTGAACATAACATTCTATTATCGCATACCTATTAAGAACGAAGGCAATTACATTACCTACATTTTGAAAAATGTATTATGGTGGAATCAGGATGAGGATTACTATTATTATTATTATTATCAAGCTCTGAATGCAGTTTTTCACATCGCTTGGGAGAGTGCAGAGTGCAGAATGCATGCCTCTCTGTTTCTGCGCAGAGAACACGGAGAAGCAAAAGCTTGTTGCAACGCAATTTGAAAGTCTCAATGTCTGTGTATAGGAGAGAAAAGATAAAAATCTCCTTTTTGATTTTTTCATTCCTCTGCTTCTTCTTCAGACGTGATGATGGATGCATCCTTTTGCTGGCAGGTAGACGAAAAATGAATGTCAGGCTGTATTCCTAGGTTTTACTTTAAAGGCGAAAATTATCCTCCTTTGCTCATTTTTACCACACTCTTAATGTGAACCACCCAAGTAACCACCCGTCTAACCAATGCAGTTTTACACTCTATCCATTTCTGCTACGTGATTACCAAATCACAATCATCGTCATCATTGTGGTCAAAGGTATGCGATACTCGATGCAGCAACAGCAGTGAAAGATTGGTGTGTGTAGTGTGTGCTACTTTTACCTTGGTATTTCATACAATAAAAAACTGCATCCATCTCTCGTTGCACAATTTTACATTGCAATAATGCAGCAATTTCACTTTAATATTAATACCTCTTGTTGATGTGGTGGGTAAGTAGTGGAGTGCAGATGATGATGATGATGATGGTTTTAAAAAACGCAACCGATATCATTTTTACAACAATATCGACCAACCAGATTTCTTGCATTCTTGGTGAAGCCACCGCACCCCCTTTTAAGTTCATGCATCATGTCCAATAAAATTGCACTGCTTGATGTACAACACACACAATTATTATCATTCAATCTTCTAGTGTGCATTCTTTTCTCTCACAAGTGCATCAAGGATGCAAATGTCAGTATGTGTATGGTTTTGTATAGTATTATGACCGTATTAAACTGCTGGGTTGCAAAAAGAGCTGCAAGCAAGCTGCTTATTATAGTCGCGTGAAAACATTGTTCGACAGTTACATTTAGGTAACTGACAAACTCCTTTCAGCTATAAGAAATGACTAATGACTTATTTTCTCTCGATGAAGAGCTGAGCGGTCAGACAAGAATATTAGTTGAAAGGCTGCTCGAAACAATTTTCCATGGACAGTGCTTCTGCTTCTCAGTTTTACACCGGTCCCGTTCTTTCTTTTCATAAGCAGATTTTATCCATTCAGATTGAAATTTGCGGTTATTTGACCATACCTTGCTGTATTAGTGAGAATTTGTTCTTAAAATGATAAGTGCATAACTTGTTCATATTTTTTGCCATAATAATGATGCATTACGTGAAAACACTGAAAATCATTTGATTAGACCTATCATCAATCATGTCATCCGAAGAAAGTATTCTTTGGCAACATTTTTATGAAGCCGAAAAACGAGCAGCGACTAATTTTTTATATTCTCTTTGCACTCCTGCAAAAATGCTCTCCAACCAACAATTTTCATGCCCTGCCTGACTTTTAATTTGTAAATGTAATTTCATTGTAATGAAAGTATAATGCTAATAAAGTAATAAGGTTAAGTGAGAAGACGAAACATCTTTTTTAAATGTACATTCCCTCATGACTTTTACATGAAGTGAAATAAAACAAATAAAAACTTAAAGCTGGCAGTGAATTGGTGTGAATGTTTCAAGAGGACGATGATGTAATATCGAATTTGCTTCTTGCAGTCGTACAGCTTTACATTTCTAGATGAAAAATCTTCCTCTCACCGAGGACCGACCCATTGCTCTCTGAGCATTCAAGTTTCAAGTTGACAACATTCAAGATTACAGCTTTCGCTCACTTTCTTAAACATTGTTTGCAATGCGAATCAATTGTCTTGCTCAACATGAGCAATTTGAAACGCTTTAGATATAATTATATGATTTGAAGCGCGCCTGAATGGATACAAAGTATTTTATATCCACAAGGTTAGTATGTACCCGATCACCTCCTGTTTCTGTCTCGTTCTGTCCCCTTTTACCAAACTAGAGATATGTAAAACACAGTAATAAAATACCAGAAGTGAGGGGAAAAATTGTGCCACTTGCTTAAAGTACCGTTTCAAAATCGAAAATATGTGCCTTTACACTAAACGAGTGGATTAAAAAAAAATTCCACCATCGCCTACCTCGTGCGTCATCGTCAAAGAATTGAACGAGTTTTTATAAAAGTTACACCGCGGATTATTAAAGAGATACCGGTAATTTCTATCGACGCCACTAACGACTAATAATAAATGTTATTATAGCTTATTTTAAAACCACCATTTCTAGAAACAATTTTATACGTCCCTAAAATTTCTGTAAATTAGTAATTGGAAGTAGCAGTAAAAGCAATTTTTAGTACTCACCTATAAGAAAAAACTGCTCCACAAATTTCACACACAAATCGTGCTTCTTTTTCATGAACTCGTTTATAATGATTCATGGCCATTTTTGGATTTTTGAATTTCTTTTTGCACAAATCGCATGGAATTTTCTCCGCGGGTTGTTGTGGATGAGTATTATTGTTTTTCTTTTTGTTGGTAGCACCACCGGCAGAGCTTGATGCTGCCGAGTTACCAGTATTACTTTTATTGTTATTATTGTTAGTGTTATTAGATCGCGACTTATTTCCGGAAGATTTACTGTTCAGAGTATTTGTCGACGTGGTCGTTATTGTAGGCGCAGGAGTTGTTACAATGGAAGATGAGGAAGCTGTATGAGTTACAACCGTCGTAATCATCGTGGTAGTCGCCGTCGCCGTTGACTCTTTCGTTGAGTTTTCTAAGGCGGTTAAATCGAGAAATTGGAAGTTGGAAGGGGCTACTGGGGCACCAGGCGGAGCGGAAAATGTCAGCGTGACTGCTGGTGCTTGTTGTTGTTGAGATAAACCATCAAGATGATTTTGCTGACCACCACTGCCATGACCCTGGTCCACCTCCCCGCCTTGATCTTTACCCTGAATCTGCATCACTGCAGTTGGAAGTGTAGTATACTTAATATCACTAGCAGGTGTCACAACTGCGATTTGCTGAATGGCAGATTGGTGTTGCTGCTGCTGCTGCTGCTGGTTGTCACATATAACTTGCTGACGGTGCTGCTGCTGTGGCTGCAAATGGTTATCTGGCTGCTGCTGTTGATGAAAGGACACCATTGTGGGGTGCTGCAGATGTTGCAAGCTTTCATCACCGCCGCTGGGGTACATTCCACCTCCACCAGCAACATCATGGATCAGCATAAATTCCGCACTCCCATCATGAGGATGTTGGGGCTGTTGCTGGGAATGACCCATTGTGGAGTCCGACTCCAGCTTAATTTGCTGCGGTTGCTGTAAATGGCCCATTGTGTCAGATTCAAGTTTAATTTGTTGGAGTAAATGGCCTTGTTGGTAGAAATGCTCTTGCTGGTGGTCGTGATGCATTTCTTGAGGAAGATGAGAATGAGAAGCCGGGGAAGGAATTTCCAATTGCTTCTGTTCAATCGAGTATTGATGTTGTTGTTGATAATGTTGCTGATATTGTGGCTCATGTGACGAGGGAAGATGATTTGTGGAGTTTTGCATGATTATCGTCGGAACACCCTGTAGTAACTGATCTGACCCTTCTCCATCACTTTTATCACTGCTACCACTACTATTATGAATAGTATTAATCGTCGAACTGTCGCTACTAGTATTGGTAACAGCAACTGTGTCGTGGTTGCTGCTGCTCCTATGATTATTATTAATATTATTATTGCTAATGCTTAGATTATTGTTGATAACACTAACATTATCTTGATAAATGTTATTCTGCTGAGTATGAGTAGAACTTGAGCCGGCGAGAATGTGGCTATTACTTAAACATTGAGCACAAAGTGGTCCCTCATGAGTCCCTTCGGAAGAAGAGGGAAATTGTGTGAATTGGGTGAAAATGTCCCCCAATTTGATTGTCTCAAATTCTTCGTTCTTGTATGCGACTCTTCCACAGTTTTCACAGGTGAAGATTGCGGAAGTGTTGGGATCGTCGTCGTTGATTTCTTTGTCAAGTCCTTCCTCTTTAATGAACACGCTAATACCATCCGCAATAATATTGTTGGACTCACTTTGTTCCATTCTAGAATGGTCGAGCTCAACCTTATCAGTGTGTTCGCTACTAGTTCCACTATTGCTGCTACTATTTGATTCATTAACCTCACAGCTAGAATTATTATCACAACCCAGTTTTGTCGGAGAAGGGCAAGTCTCTTCTTGCTGTTGGTGATGACGAAATCCGTTAAAACCAGTGTGGACAACGCTGTTACTGGTTGAAATATTTGAAGATGAGGAAGATGAGGTTGTAGCTGTGCCGAGATGAATGTCGTCGTCGCTTCTACCAGTTCTACAAACTCCCCTTGGTGAAATGCCTCTGCTATTGTACTCATGATAAAACTTTCCGTCAGAAGAGTCATGTTCCAAAATGTTCATTTTCCACTTTCCGTGGGCCTGACTGAATCTTTTTGAAACAACTTTTTCTTTTCCTAGTAATAAACAGTAATAACACAAAGTTCACAATAAAAGTGACTGAGGTTGTGATCTGTTGTAACACATAATGAAACTGAACAGTTTTCAGAGTGGTCGCAAGCAGAATGTCTCTTTCATTCAAGCACATTGCCATTCTTAAAGTTAGTCGTGCATGCAGGCATGCTTTCTCTTGTAAGACTACTCAATTATTTTTTTTTAAATATGGATATTTAGCATTAACAAAGAGTTTTTAAGTGATACTCCCTTCCATCTCAATATTATTATTCGGCAAGCACACAAGCTGTTTAATAATACATACGTCTTATAGACACAGACACATAAAAAAACTTCCCTTGTATAAGAAGAATGTCAAACTTGCAAAATTAAGCTCAAGCAGAGATGAGAAACATGACCAAGAAAAAACTCACACTATTAAAAGAGAATAAAAAATATGTTTGATTGCTCATTCTCGCAGCAGCGACACTTCACTACAACTTTTTCTTATAAAGTCATTATATTTTCTCTTCAACATCGAAACTCCACTGTAGAAAACATCAAATGGGTTACTTTTGTCAGTTTGCTTTTAAATCAGAAAATGCAATATTATTAATAATAATAATAATCATAAAAACTAGACATTTTACAAGTTGTACGAATGAATGTTTTTTTCTACAAATGAATATTTAGCACATTTGAAAAAAAGGCTCGCACAAGCTCTCTAAAACTCATTTTCTTAAATCAAATCAACTGAGCTCACCTTCAGATTCCTTCGGTATTATTTTTTTTAAAGAATAAAATGAAAAGCAGATTTGCGAACGAGTTGGACAAATCAAGGTAAAGAAATTCTCATAAGAATAAAAACAACGGTTGGTTAGAGCTAGACAGTTAATTAATGCTTGTGGGAAGGGAATTACTCATGCGGCGTAATTTTTACATCTCTGCTTGGCTTCACTGGCTTCACCCTGAGTTAAGTTAATAGGCTGAGGTCAAGCTCAAAACCATCACATTGAAAAGTTTCAGGATGCAATGTCGATGTCAGCAGTTAGTAGCGCAAAATATCTACTTTAATTTACATTTATCTAGGCAGGGACGACCAAGTGGTCAAGTGTAAGATTATTTATTTGTATTATTTTTACTTGCTCGCAAACAACAACAGTGCAAGACCGACTGAACAACTAACTAACCAACGGCAGCACAACAACAAAATTAATTACTGTAAACAGCTTGAACAATTTTTATTTAATATTTATTATTATTATTATGAAAATTTATATTTGCATAATCAATTAATCAAATCAGTTAAAGGTATAGAACGATGAAGCAGCTTGTATTATTCGCAGGGTAGCAGCAGCGTTAATTAAGTTAGAGAGAACATGCACAATTTAAATTAATAAAGATTCACACAAAACAACAGTCACACACTTTATAATGTATTCGTTCGTAAATCATTGAGATGGTTAAATTAAAAAGACTTACAAGAAAAGTTGGTATATAATAACCTTAGTTTAATCAATAAATTGGCAATTTTCAGGTTTAATCCAGCGGGTCACCATCAACGTTAATTTCAGTAGTTAATCTCAATTCAATAATATTAAGAAGCACTGTTTCGTAGTTTGTATTGAAAACAAATCGCTTTTTGTGACATTAATGTCATTCTTTTAGCTTTATATGTCCAGAGAAAATGAAATTTGTGGTGAGTTTGGAGCGTTTTTAATGGTATTCTTTGTTTGCAAGAGTCAGTTCGCAACTGCAAGGTAATGGTCGTCTGTCTTGAAACCTCTGCTTGGTGATAATGCTAAGGTATTATATAATATTACCCTGCCTTACGCACCGGACCACAGCAGACAAATTTTGTTGGCCAGGTAAGGCGAGTGTTAAGTAAAATGTATAAAAAATGAGTTTTGCAACAATCCTCTCTTGAGACCAAGTTTATTCACGAAATTTTGTGAGGAAGATCAAGACGACTTGGTCAATGCGAAATGACCAGCAGCCATTGGAGTACAAAACCACCCAGACACTTTTATTGTTCGTACAAGAAATGTAAAAACGCAAGTGAAACAAAAGAAAACGAATGAGTCAATGAAAATGTAAAGAACCAAGCACCTTTCACATCTTCGTTTATCTACAGTTGGACTTCATTTGCATGCGTCGAAAGTAAAGAATGTGTCTAACACGATTTTACATTTTCCTTGTCTGCACTCACTGTCCTTTCTCATCTCCATCTTTCCTTTTCGAGCACATGTCTATCTTTGCAAGTGGAAGAGAATCAATACACTGCTCCACTTTGAATATTTGACAGAGGTGAATCTTCATCATAAAACATTTAATTTCAATACGTGATTCTGGGTGAGGTCTTACACAAAGTTTTCGAAGCGAAGAAGAATCTGATGAATTGGGAGCAAATGAAACAAAAACTGTGCACTTCCTACAAAAATCAAAAAGTACAAAAGTGGTAGGCCTGGCAGTAGCCTTGACTTTTACGTCTTGTTTTTTCTCCTTTTATTATTATTCGTTGTCGTTTTGGAAGAGTGCAATTTAAGTCGGTGACTGATGATTTACAGGCAGCAGTAATTTAATATATTATTTTGTTATGCCAAAGAGGAGGAAGTTATTAACAAACAGTAAAAGGAAGGCATAATATAACTATACTGTATCACCAACACAAATGTGTCCAAGTTTCATTTCAGGTGTTATGATGTATGGTCACAAGAGACAAACATCAACGATTGGAAGATCTAGCAGAGAGCAGCAAAATGTTTATGGATGAGAGAGAGTTCGTAACAAACACGAAACACTATAATCAATGCAACTCCACACATTGGCAATGGTGATGTGATGATGATGATGATGAGAAATGACCTTTTTCACTTTTCCGAAATTTTTTTTTTCATTTAGGCAGCTTATACGTTTTTTTCTATTCTTTTTTCTTCTGGAAGAAAGGGTCATACTTTACATTTTCTTCTTCCTCGGTATGTATCCATTCAAGCGCTTTTTTCCTTCTTTTTATTATCTCAGGTCAGATAAATTCAAATGGTCTTTTAATGCTTGCTTGCATATTATTATTGTTACTATTCAGTAACACAAAGTATTACAATGTCATGTCTGCTTTTGTATTGTGTTCATAAGATATTTGTAAGAAGATTACACTGTATGATAATTTCCAATATATACTCGTAGTACTTCCATTAAATAAGCCCTTATTTATCTTCTTCTTGTCCCTTTTTTATTATTTATATTACAAGCATGATATTTTATATTTTATGATAATATTTTTTTTCACAAACAAAGCAAACTTCTCTTTCTTTTCTTCAGTTCTTCGTCTTCTATTAAGGCCACAAAAAATATATTTTGAATATTAATGGGAGAAGAGCTGCTTTTGGTTTGCGTTGCGAAGAAGGAAGAACGAGGGAAAGCAAGCGAAGGATCACAAAACGCACGACTGACGAGACGCACTCCACAAAGTTATGTTATCTGTTTAATATAGTTCAATTTTGAGTTGGAAAAAGTTATTTACAATTTTACAATAAATAACAAACAACAACACAAGAAGAGAACGAAGACGAGACGATGATGCGAGTGCGATGATGAAGAAAAAAGTTCTCTCCTCCTGAGAGAGAATGCAAAGTGAGCCCTATCCACACCATGTCCATGCATGGAATAATTCTCTCGCTCCGATATAGACACCAAACAAATACACAGCATCAACTTCACCACCACCAGCAGCAGCAGTTGTAGCCATAGTCAACATCATGATCATCGTCATCGTGCTCAAGTTATGCTACACAGCAGCACCACCAGCGAATAATATTATATTATACCCTAGTATTTCAAGCAATATCACTCGTCTCTCTTTGCTTCTTCTCTTCTGCTGAAGGTTTTTTTACAATAATAATAATAGTAATAGTAGCAGTAATAGTAATAATAATAATAGCAGTAATAATAAAATATATAGTCCCTAAGTTTTATACAAAATAGTAATAGTATATAATACTTTTTGCCCTAGTTGCTTGCAGCGTATTTTTCTCCTTTTTTTCTTTCTGTTCTCTTCTGATCCTGCTGGCTCTAGTAAAATATAGTAAAGTAATAGTAGGCAAAGGCAGCAGCAGAAATGCTGCTGCTCCTCTTTTTTTCTTTCTCTCTGAGAGAATGATGACGATGATGACGCAGAAAAATAAGAGAAAAAAAGAGATTTTTTTTGCTCTCGGTTTTATATCACAATTTGAACTGCCACCAAAATATATAAACAAGCTAGGCAAGTGGAGTAGTAGAACGAAACGAAGCGTACAAAATAGAGAGTGAGGGAGATGAGAAGAGACACTCTTTCTTTCGATTTCAATTACAGTCGTCGCGTCGTATTATTATTGTTATTATTTTTCTACATTGCTATCGTCATCTTCGTCAACTGGATAAGTTTCTGGTCTCCTCTGTCGTATTATTAATTATTATGCATGATTTTTCCGTATGACATCCCAGTTTCCTTCATTAGTTTTTTTTCTTGTTTGAACAAACGTGATGAAAATGGTACAGCACTTTGATCATCATTTAAGTACGGTTTGGAATACGATGGAACGAGACAAATCTCTTACTATTAGGCAGTGAAAAATGAATAAAAGATTCCAAATGGTAATATGTAACAAAGTAGCGTGGGATTATGAAACTATCAGGCCTACATGATAGTATGATTTACAATAGTAGTATCCGAACATGAATGCAGTTTACTCCGCTGTATTTTTTCCATCATTTCTACTCAACGTTAGATCGACAAATGAAAAATTGTTTCCGAAGATTTGCTTCCGAAGGCAATGATATAAAGAATGGATACCTTCTACATATACATACATACACTGATCTATAATGCATACTGGATGGAAATTCTATATGTAATCATGCAGCACCATGATATTGTGCTGGACGAAACATCCTTGACAGGGTATTCTTTCTCAAGAGAAGGCAAAGAACTTGACAATAAATCCCTACGTGACTCAGGTGTACCTACTTACCTGTATGTAAAGAGAAAAACAAGCGCGAACAGTCGCAACAAGGAACGAACTGAACGCTAACGCTAACGCTGCATTATATATTATTACAATTGTATTATTATATTATATTCAGATGATGATGCAGTTTCTTTTCTTCTCCTTTTCTGTCCTTTTCCTTCTTTCTTGGGTGTACATAGCGTCATAGTCGACTCGCCGGATCGCATGGAATACGCATTTTGTTTTTCTCCTTCTCTTCATGAGAATCGTACTGGTTTGAAATCGCACGTTGTTTTTCTTTTGTACTTATTTCTCACCACAATCAGCACACATTTTTATCACTCGAGTTGAATGAAGCTTTCATTAGTTTAGAGACATGTACTAATTCCAAAGTATATGCATTATACTACATAAAATGCTATTATATAATTGTCTACTGTACTGTGTACATAAGTGGGAAAGATGGTAGTTACTCTTGTCTCATTCTCTCATCTTACAAAGATAAGATTCATTATCGACTCACAAACAAAAAACGTCAGTCGTAGACTATGACGACCCAGTGTAGACACTGGTCCACAAGTTCACTCTTGCAAACATGACTCGACTAGACACAAACTCGTGGAGAAAGAGATAACAAAGAAAAGTTGATTATTACAGTTCATTCATTTTGGACTTCTGCGACAAAAGTTTGTATAAGGTGCTTATATATGTGTGCTACGACAAAAAAATACATTTCATTAATTGGTTAAAGAGAAAGGTCACAAAAAAAACGAAAATGAAAATCTAAAACAAAAGCAAGCGAAACTACTATACTACGGTGAGAGAAAATAAGTTTAGGTTTAGAATCCAAGTTGTTCGTTTTAAATGCACAACTAGTAGGGTTCAAATAGAAATTCTTTAAAAATGTATACTTATATAGTTTAACTTCTTTTGCAGCTTTTCATGACACATAAAAGTATCTATACTAAAGCTTGTAGTAAATGAAATCGGCGTAGTAAGAATGGAGTAAAAGTGGAAGTCAAGAAAGATGCTAAAACTGAAACTGCTACAGAAAGAATTTGAGAACGTGTGGAAGAGTACGTGAGAAAACAACGCGGTGGTCTTTTCCTTCGTAGTATGAAGAACGTTGCTCAACTCAAAAGTCTCAAACTCAACTTGGTTTTTCGTTTTCCAAGGGAAGCATCGCAGACGGAGAAATGTTCTTTTACCTTAACCTCTCCATGTCTTTTTGGGTGGATGGAGATGGAAGGATGCCTATTCTTAGCTTATACTTTTAGTTGTAGGTTAGGCTCGTATATTCTGGGTTGTTTTTTAGAGAGGCAATGATCTGGATGGCTAGATGTGAACGAAACGAACTGGCAAAAATTTGTCAGTTGGAATTGGACTTGGCGATGATAATGTATTTATTATGGTGCTACATGAGATGTCTGTATTCTGTGTGTATCCGCAATGCGAGTACGGAGCGAAATGAGATGCTGCTGGTGAAGAGAGGAGTTGGAGACGCATTTTAGATTTGGTAAAAATACGTTAGCGCGTGTGTGTTCCAATCCAATATGCACAACAATGTACGAATGTACTTTTGGCTGTGAAGATGGAGATCACTGCTCCTGCGCCTTTCGTGCTGCTCCGCAAAGAAATATATTTTTGCTAAAACTATGTACATACTTGGAGTGATGCATGCAGATTGAACACGATGAGCGCTTTTTCTCTCGTAGTAAGGACAAACATGTGCATAATGATTTTTTGTTCGTGAGGTAAACATGCGGTTACTGCCATTTACATAATGTGTCTGAAAAATGTGAGAATGCAGACGTTGGAATGAGAAGATGGAGACATTACGTACAATTTGTCTCCGATAATTATTTATTTGCATGAACGCATGATTTGATGGTGTTACATTATTATTGCGGTAGAGTAGAATAGAAAGGCAGAGAGCTTCAAACGTGAAAAGTAAGCAACGCAAAAAGATATGTAATCTTTGTACTTATTTCAGGGATAGATTTTGCGTTTTGGTGATAATATTATGCAATGATTTGGCTATTATAGCTTCTAACTTGAAGTAGTTTAAAAGATATTTTCAATCCCAAAACGTAGAAAAATTACAAGTCTGTCACGGACACAAAGATTGGTGAAACAATGTAATACAATTTTTGGACGCTTCACGAAACGAAAGTGCTCATCCTACAAACCAGAAGATACCAGTATGTTAAGAAGAATGGAAAAGCCAGCTTTCCTAAAGTATGGACACATCATGATTGAACTCGAGTTTAGACTCGAAGGTATGTATGTAATTCCATCCCAACGACGTCATCCATCCATGCATTCAAATCCAACTTTACAATTTTTTACCAATGCTGTCGTGCAGAATAAGCATTGCATGACATGATTCATGATGGTCATGATGAAGGTGATGATGATGCTTCCGAGAAAGATTTTTTTTTGCTTTAAACCAGATAATTATTCAATTTCATCATGCGTCCTATATGCTCATCCAGTGTGTACAAAATAAAACCAGATAAACTTTTTCGGTTATTTTATAACTCAAACGCTCATTTAACTGGAAATAAACGCCCTTAGAAAATCAAATCATTGTACCTTTACGGTTAAGAAGGGACTTTGTTGTTTTAATGTTTAAAAAATATTTATTCAAAATCACGATTTCAAGCATTAATAAAAATAGAAATCACCTTGAGAAGGGGAAAAGAGAAAAGGTCTGTGCAAAATAAAAAAAAACAGTTCTTTCCCCTTTGTGCCGGCCTGTTGCCTAAAAGGAAGGTAACCTTCATCACGCAATCTTTGCTGGCTGGCCTACTGGTGTGGCTGTGTTAGGTGCGCACGTATTGATAATCATTATTACACTTCATGTATGTATTTTATTTGCAATTAATAATCACAGCAGCACTTGAAACGTATAACAAGTTCCGTTTGAATAAAGTGGATGTCTGCCTTCGTCTGTCTGTGTTCTCATAACCATTAAATCTTTTTTCCTTTCTCCATCCACCGGAACGATATAACGTTGATAATTTTTTTCTTCTGAGAATGTAATGGAAAAAGGAGATGCTTGGGAAGTGAAGTGTAAGTTAGACTTGTAACATGTTCATTTTTCTCTTCTCTTAGGTAAGCTTATCGTATTACATTATACGATATCGAAGAGTCTACGGTTTTCATTAGCAAGGTAGACTACATTTAATAACTCTAGGGCGGAGAAACAGCACAATTCCATCACTCTTATTATGGGCATTTTCCCTGGCTTTTTAACAATACTATTTCTATTTCATCCGCTTTTTCAGCAGAAAATAAGATTTTTCTGAGTTGTCTGTGTGATCAGTGATAGGCACACGTAACCTGTTTAAAGGAATGAAAGAAGAGAAGGCCTTCTGACCAGATTACATTGAACTCTTGTTTGCTGTGTGCGCACACGTACACACACTGCTAAGCTACAACTTAAAAATTTACAACACGCACTCCACTTCGGCGTGGTTCGAGTATCCGTGGTCAAAATCGAAAACCATATTTTTGCATTTTTTACCACGGATACTCAAACCTGACTAACTAGTAGTCATGTTCGGGTATCGGTGGTCATGAAAATTATTTTGTACTCCACCACCAACTCACTCTATTTGCATATTTAAGGTTAGCTTATTGTTATTGTCATTTGAAATTGCGTAAGGCTTATTTCATTTGACTACCAATTCTGCAATTCCAATAATCAGTAGTCAGGTTCGAGTATATCGGTGGTCAAACCCATGACCCATGACTCCCTCTTTGCATTTTTGACCACCGATTCCCGATACCTTCCACTTCAGTTCCACTTCACTACGCTTTAGATTATCATCACAACAAGGTAATCAAACGGACTGTTCTCGCTTGCTACACATTATCTTTTAATGTTTCACATTTAGAGACTTTCTATATTTACACAAAAAATAATAATAATTACACACATTTTATATTATAACAAACATTATTATTGCCTTTTCTCGTCATTCAAACTGCGTCCATCAAGAATGCGTTGAACATATTCAATCCAAAAATCATAAAGAAAGTATATAAAAAAATTTAAAAGTACAAAATCGTCTCACACGGAAATGAAGAAACGATGTTTGTGGAAAAGGGTTATGAAAAATAAGCGAAAAGCTACATTATCTAAAATAAACTCATGGAAATGTTTCCGTGCCAAGTGAACAGGTAAAACGCAAAGTAATATTTGTACAAAAAAGCAGTGCAGACGATTTCAGTTTGAAACGTATCGAAAATTTGAAGAAGTGCACATGTGCTTCAAAACAGTTTTAAAGAGATATAAAGTTTCATTTCGTGATATTGTATCAAAAAATTTATTCTACCTTAAGCTACCTATAAGTTTCACATCTCTATTTCCGATGTATATACCTATATCAAATGTTGATATACGTTTTATTTTTCATCGTTTTAACTGCGTATCTAACAATTGAGCTATTACCTTTGAAACACCCCAAGTTAAAAACGGAGAGTGAATTTATACTGTATACGTAATTTTATCTCCTGAGTTTGATAAGAGCCATTATTTTCCCGAATGCTGGACCACCAATGAGTCACGAATTAGTTTACGTTTGAGCTTTGTCTTTATCATGAGTATAATACAGGCTCAATAAAATATACATTTTCTTAAATAAACACAAATATTATCAGCATATGGAAAAAACGTTAGTCAAAATTCGTTTAAATGAGAGACAATGTTTCGTTCTTTATATTTGGGTGTTTCAAGTTGAATAGCTCAATTGTAAGCTTGTTTTATCGTGCTTATCTCCAAATCTGTTTACTTTATCTTCCTTTCATATTTCATTTTATCAGGCAAATATTATTATTACGCATTTACAGATTTTTTTTCGGATTCATCCCCTCGATTCTGCACTTGCCAGTCAGGATTGACTACTTTCGTGAATTTTTGAGCCAGAAGAATCAAAATGTTGAATGCATCTACTATCATGGATATTGGTATTTGAGTTTTTCTTTCAAACTAAAAAAGTCGCGTGGATGATACTTTGCCCTACGTCGAAAGAGATGATGTCGATGATGGAATTGTTTCTTTGACGGTGACTATATTAACAAAAAAGTGAAGTTGACGCTAACTGTCACGTACGGTACAGGTAACTCGATGAGGAAGACTCTAACCTCTCTTTGCTCATTTTCCTCTTTTTTAAACGCAAATAGCCACGCTACGTATCGGAGCGTTACTTGTACGACCGGAGAGGACGAGAGGAAGCAAAACTCTGAAAAGAGGCTTGTTTGCTCAGTGATCTGGTGCATGGGCAAGCAATATCATAATAAAATACATACCATAATAATAATAACGCTAAAATAATGATGATGGCGTGAATATAAAAAGTGGAGAAAAACTAGTCGCGTCATGGTTTTGGCATACAAATGCCGTGCAGTTTCCCGAATTGGTGGATGCTGCCTCGGATCTCCGTAGTAGCACCAAAGAAAAAGAGCATGAAAATCTCATCAAAGATCATAGCACACACAGTAGATCGTCCGTCATAACATCATAAGTAACATAACTAAATGCTATTTTCTCTTTTCGAGACGATGAGTAGAGGTAAAAAGAAAGAGTTAATGCACACTTTGCACACATCGAAAAGACTGCCCACGTTACGTGAATGAACCATGCAAATATGGTTCCTTTGGCATTTGGCTTCATCGCGCCTTCCTCTTCTCGCTGTCTGATTCAGATTATGGCCACAGTAGTAGTTGTGTAGTAAACACGCACCAACAACTATCAATGGATGGACGTAAAAAAGTATGAATGAATGAATGAATGAAACAGAGAAGAAGAGGGGATGCTGCTAAAGTGCTAAGGTGAAGAGGATGGATGCAGGTTGTGTGTGGACGTTTTATTTTTCAACCTGTCTGATAATAGTTGTTGCAGCAGCGTGCATACCTGAGGAATTTTTAACCTCGTGGGAATCAGTACGTAGAAACACTTTAGTTAGTAGCGAACATAAAATAGAACATTTTTGTAATACCATCATCGGATGAACATTTTGTATCATTATTGTTATTATTGTTGTTATTGTTAGTTTTTCAAACGAAGTAAACTGCGCCAGCAGTCGTTTTCTTTCTTTCTCAGCAGAAATTACAACGTAATTCTATTTGTGTTATACAAGTGGATCATCATCATCTCGAATCTCATCGAATATCTAGAATCGGAATGAGTGTTACAATTTCATCAATTCCTCCTCTTCATTATATTTTCATTCATTTTTAATTTGATTTATTTATACTTTTCTCAAGAAAATTATCCTTTATTATTCGAGATGATGATCATGATGATGATGTGGACGAGTAGAAAAAAATCTCTTGCTGCGCGATTAACACAGAATGGGTAGTAGTAAGTAATGGCGGAAAGACGATGGTAGACTGAGAGATGCTATCAGCGTAATATTTTTTTAAAAAATATATGAATGAATGAAGAGAATTGTGTGGTGTTAATGAATGAGTTGATTCTCGAGTGAAACAGACTATGGAAGAAAGAACAATACATGGTGCATGTAGTATGAGAGAAGAGAAGTGATTAAGTCTACATCGTAAAATGTTCTTCAGAAACAACAATAATATGAGTTTCACCCACCATGAAAGGCAGAAGCATTTTATTATTATTTATCCGTACACTTCACTGCCTTTCCTTTTACCCAAGGAGCAAGAAACCAGATTTACACATGGAGCAAGAGAAAGGGGAAACGATAAAAAATAATTCACAGTTCTCTTTCTCCTTAATTAATGAATGAATCATATTTTTATTGACGTTCAGGAAATAACTTTTTATAACATACTGCTTGACTAATTCACTGAAAATAGTGTGCAACAGTTAGCACAGCAGCAGAGCAGCAACAAAACAATCCCACCGAACCAACGGACAGACTTATTACTGTGAATGATGACGTTGCTGATGATGATTATTAAAACGATTTGATTATGTAGGAGGTATCGGTTTGTTGATGTTGTTTAGCCAACTCCATTATTATCGAGATACTACTGCTACTCAACATGGAAATTTATGATTATGATCACCGATACTGAGGAAAAAAGTAATTGAAGAGGAAACTGATTTTCTTGAAACGTTTTTTCTCCATCTTGAAGCATTTGTGTGCAACGTGTGACCTGCATGTCGGATTGGAAATTTAATTTAATTACAGAATAGTAATAAAACATCTGCTAATTGTATCATATAAATTTGGAAAGTTTGATCTTTACACCATCTTTAATTACTATGGCCTAGCTTTCCTGGTGAAACTTTCCGTACCCAATGAGTTTTCTCAGTGAATTATCTTCTGATCGCATCATTGTACAAATCGTTAGTTACATTGAAACGAAGGGTGAGAGGACTGTTCATCGTCAACGATTCAAGAAGGAGGTTCAGTCAGATTATCACACCAATCACATTAATATTTCCCAAGCCGCAGCCGCCGCCTCACCTCATAAAGCGTTACATTAAATGATTTTAACATTTCATCCTTTTGCCAAAAAAACTGAACACGTATCTCTCTAACTCTGAATCTGAAGCGAGTCCGAGTCCCTGCACGTGTGCGAAGTTTTCTTTACGACGAATGCTTCGAGTTGAAAACGTAATGGTAGATTTTTAAACAAGAGGCGTAAAGGACAAGGCATGCAGTAAGTGCTTTGTTTGCCGAGGGGCAAAATATTCGGATAACCTCTGCGATACACCATGTCATGATGTGATACGAAGAAGACTAATGGAAAAGTACAAGCTTGCTTTCGTTCACAACATAGTTAAACCGGAATACAGACTTCTTTTTTCCACCACAACATCCGCATAATTAATAGTTTTATTAAATGCTACTATCATTAATCGTGCTTCGTCTCACTTCAATTAAATTCGATGTTAAACCTCTAAAAATGCAAGCTGAAGAAGTGATTATTGCCGACCGTAGATTTTCTCCGTCTCGTCTGAAATGAGAAGGAAACGTAGACAGACATAGTTTCAGTTTTCTCTCACTCACTTTCGAAATGAAATAGACAAATCAACTCATTTAGGCAGCGGTCATCATAGTGAGTCATTACAACTTGATGATCGTGATCAAAATCTTATTTACTCGCGTCGTCACTTGTTTACGGCATGCTTGATCAGTTTTCAATCTTGCCTCCTCTTGTTGCATCCGTAAATGTATTAGTCAATTATCATATCATTTAACGTTTGATGATGCTGACGATGATGGAAGCAAGTAAATAAGTTATGTTAAGTAGCTAGGATTATTGTCTGTCTCTGACCTTCTTCCTTATCTTCGATCTTTAGAAATTTTAAAATTTTGTTTGTATATGCGTCGCAATACACACCGCTGAAACTGAAGGAATGGAGCGCTTGCGAAAGAAAGGTCAAAAATATTTATTAGCTCGTCTTTTTCAGGAAAAATATTTGATTCAGAAATAAAATATGTGTTTACGTAGTAATATGCTAATGCGTACGCATAAAAAGTTATGTCTTCGCGTGAAAATGGTGAATACATTTTAATAACATAGACTTTGATAAAGCTATGCGAACAACATCACAAGTTTATTCAACTGTTGAGATCTACGTAGGAAGATGGAAAACTTGGGGGAAAACATGACACTTCTGATAAAGTTATGTTATATCCTCAACGTGTATGTATATGTTTGTCTCATTTTAAAGTGATGATCCGCCAGTCAGTCATTTGACTTTATGACACTGACACTATAAAAACTATCCGTTGTGTAATCTGTTTGCGGAAAGACTTTCACAAGTTACTCTGTCACGATAAATCGGGATAGATTTAAAACAAAACACGAGGCTTAAATTCCGGCTGATTCAGCAAAATTAAAAAATTATCTTAATGTGAAATCAAAAAGTGTCTCGAACTTTTAGGGTCAAGAATTAACGCACACACGTCATCATTATCATGTGTTTTTCTTGATGAATTATAAAACGCAGCTTTATATTACTTTTCAATTTGATTGAACATTGCTGTCCATGTAACAATTACAGTAAAATTACCCTTTGAAACTTCTTGATTTGAAATATCACTGAATGCTACTACAATTGTTTAGTAGGTGGTTAACTGACAGTTCAACTTTTTTCATCTCAATGCGACAAATAATTTATATCCATGATTAAATATACGATTTGCTGTTCACGACATGCCTTGTTTGTTCCCATCGTCAGTCGAAGAGATCTTATCTGAGAATTGATTAAGAAAAAGTCAAGGCGATTGAAATGTTCAATAAAGGCAGCAGGGACACCCTCAAGCTGGCACGTTAAGCTTTGTCATTATTTTGTCTTCGCTTACCAACCCTTCAATGAAAATAATCATTTACAGATTCAGATTACATTGTATAATAAAACATGATGTTCCATGAGAATAATCATAGCAGTTTTTCAAGTTACATTGAAGACTTGTTCCTATTAATACAGTTACCGACGTCTTTTTGTTCGCGGACAAGCCTATGCATATAAATAACCACTCGCGTAACTACATAATAGACACTACCTGCCGATACCATGTTCATTCCTTGCCACATCTTGTCTACATACATACCAGTACAGTGTAAAGGGACACAATTTATATGATGACGTTAGTTCGTCTCGTCTCGTCCAAAATTTAAAAAAATACATTTAATTGAGCAACTTGAGTGGATAAAAATGCATTCGTTCATATTGTTGAAATGTACATGGCAATGGCATGCTTGATTATGTAATTCAATTCTTACTAATAGAGATTTTCTTTACATTTAGAGTATTTGTATTCATCAACTGGGCGCGTTGGATTTTCCCACTTTCAATCATCATTTGTGACATCAACAAAAACAAATTATTTTTATACCTTGCTTGCACAGCGTCAGGTTTTCCTTTCACGTAACCTTTGCCTTGATTGTCGTCGCATTTCGTTTGAGAAAAATCCCAGACACCAAAGAATTAAAAGTCTGAGACTCTTCTCATATTCCCACTAATCTAACAATTAACATTAATAATATTACTCTGCGTTAATTAATCTGACTGGTTTATTTCCGCTTACGAGTGAAAAACTTTATTCTACATGTTGCTATTCATCAGAAAGAAAACATTTTAAGAAAACATTTACATTACACATACCTGCATGCATGAATGAGAGAATTGTAAATAAGACAACGTAGCCTTGTGGAATGCCACCCGGCATACCTTAGCTGCACATCGTAAAAAATGTAGCCTGAACTGAATTATGTGCTTTCCATTTTGACATCCCGCTCCATGTTTATTGTTACCTTACGAGAAGCATTAAAACATCACAAGCAAAACTTCTGAAACAATGTCCTGTGTTAAAGACCACGAAACAATGCTGACGCTCATCACAATAAAAAACTGAAACAAGAGTGTTTTGCCTGTTTATTGAGATGAAAAGTTGATTAGTATGATAAAGACAAGTACTATGCCGATGATCCATCCATCCAGTTACAAGGCCGAATGGTAACTAAAAGTAATGCATTATTCCGTTCTGCCAGCACACATGCGTTTCTAGAAAATAATTTTTATTTGGCTGGGACAGCTTTGATGATATGAGTTAGCTCAGATCATATCAACTTCGAAGAAATCCCACACAAGAGTGAAGATTCGAATGTGACGACGATCAGACGATGAATTGCGGACCATCAACTTATGTAGATGCCAATTGCAAATAAATATATAAATGTATAAGAAGTAGACTGACTGGGGTGGCGAGCGACAAATAAAATCAACATCAAAATAAAATGATCAGATGACGTTTGCATGAAAATGAAGTAATTTATACATACATAAGCATACAACCAACACATATATTTTAAAATGACGTCAGGTAAAGTTTGCCAATAAGTTGTCGTCTTTCACGAAGTAAGCAGTAATAATTATTATTATTGCTGCATTACATTATTATCGTTATTATGATTATGTTGGATTGGCCACAATAATGACGACAACAAAATAACAACAACGCAACAGGTAAAAAGTTTACTGTAAACGATGAGGGTGTGCCGTCGGCAAAATCTCATAAAAATAAGCTCTCCACGAATAAGTCAATTAGCGGACTTGATTTTTCTCTGTCATTGTTGCAACTCGACCACTAAATATGTATTATTAGACACTGATAAAGACAAAATTTTTACTTCTTAGAATCATTGACGTGGATTCCTAAATCATTATTATGATTGGCAAAAATATTTAGCTGGATTTGGGTTATCGTACGTATCAACGTGTTATCAACGTATCATAAAACAAGAATCACTTCTTGTTTTATGATACTGAATAAAATGTTGTAGAAGTCAAATACTAAGTACTTGAGGGTAGGAATAAGTTTATACTTAATCACTGAAAGTATGAAGCTTAAAATGGTAATAAAAATAGGCAAGTTGTTTTCTGGAATAATAATAGAAGCGGAAATGGAGATGTAGTTGCTTCGTTGCTTGCATTGTTTCTCTCTCTCTCTTGCTCGGAAATTTTAAACAATTTTATTGTTTTAAGTCATGGTGAGAACGATAATAAGCGACATTTTAGCTTAACGTGGGAATGATTTAGAATGAATGAATCAACTCTATTACTTTTATTGGTGGTGTTAATTAATTTCAATTAGTGATAATAGGCAATGACATTAAAAAGGAAAACATTTTAAGCATTAACTGTTTTATTTATTTACAATTCAAGAATAATTGTAATGTTCTTAACACCGGCAAACTCTGAAAAACTGTTTCTCTTGTTGTTCAAATTCAAACTTGCGAAAAATTGATATAAAAAAAAGGCACGCGCATCAACAGTATGAATTATGTACTTAAAACAAAACACAGTGCTTTATCATGAAAAAGGATTCATCTTGTGCAAAAAATAAAATAAACACTTTTGGTCATTCAAATTCCATGTTGTTTAATAAAATAAATTATACAATAATTATGTTAAATGGAATAACAAGTGCTTAAATACAAGTGCAAATAACTTTAAACCCTTTTACGTAAAGAAACTAGTTGATGACTTGACAATGATTATACAACAAGCAACACCCGAGGCAATAACAATTCACGGAAATCCGAAGTTGGTCCTATTCTTAGTGTATCACTCTCTCTTGTGCACAAAATGGCATGGATAAAAATATCTCAGTTGATTTTATAGCAGTTTTTGATTTGACCATTTACACTGAATATGACGCGTTCACACGTTACATCATATAGCTTTTATAGCAGTGTGAGGTATAAATAACACAGTATTATTCACTTCAGAGACAATGAAATGAAACTTGTCACTGCCACAACAGGTGAAAACATGAATGAATGAATAAATGATTGGACATGAAAGTGTGGAAATGCATATTACTGAAAATCGTGCTGATTTGCTGCTTACCAGTCAGAATAAAATAATCCTTCAACTTTCAACCCTCACGCAAGACCACACTTTTTAGACAATTTTTGTGTTAGCAGTCAACTGCGGAAGCTCCGAGATTCTGCATTTGCATCACATAATTTTAATGCTTAATCCAGTTGGCAAGTGCAAGCACAAAGCTACATAGTATCTACCTGCCTGTGACTGCCACGCTGCATTAATTTCATTGTTCATGGAATCTGTACGGCATTCCCATTATTATTTACGAGGATTCCATTTTAAACAAAGTTGATAATGATGGTCCGACCATGACTGAATCGAAAAGTGCGAGAGGTACTTGCATAATAAGTAACAAAGATAATGAAACGGACTCGTGAAAAAAATGTTCACCGTATTACAATACACAATTTATGCATTGTCGTTTTGCCCAACTCAGATTGCATTAAATGTATTTGTGAGTGAAGGTTTCAAGTTGTATGAATGGCGCACTTTACCGGCTTAGAATTTTTGTGGCTACAATGTATGCACTACTGCTATATTGGTGCTTTAGTTAGTGCTGGTAATGAAACAATGACGCTGAATTTTTGAGACGAAGTTGATGTTGATGATAATGATAATTACTATATGATATGGTAACGGATGCATAGGTGAGTATAATGGCGCGAATGCAGTAGAGAAGCGAATAATGTATCAAGGATGATTCCCTATCAACCCTATCTTCTCGCATGTTTGTTTGAATCGACGCAGTTTTTCCCAATTCGTCATCAAAATTCCTTTAAAAAAGTTGTTTTTGGATGATTCATACCTGTTCAGTTGACTTGGTTGGTAATATGGTTGTCCCTCTCCTTCTCTTCTCGGCACTACGGAAACTCCTACGAACAATGTGAGCTTGAGAGAGATATTCTCTTCTTGTGACCAGCTGCAAGCAATATGAATCCCGACCGGCGCTCCACCGTATTTATTTTATAAAGTCACCGTTGATTCTTATTAACTATCCAAAGGAAAGTGTGGATGATGATATTAGTTTTCTCATTCCATGTAAAAACACACATTCCACTCCTGAATGCGTGTGTGGCATGTAGCAGTCAAAAATCTAAATGCGGTTAGCTATTTTGGTTGTTGACTGTGGCTTCCTTTCTTCATTCTCAGTTAATGAAGAAAATGCATGCAGGCAAGCCAAGCGCTCAAATTAAAGTATTTTGGCTGTGGTTAGGACTGGTGGATTCCAACCATGAACAAACATTCACTCAGACAAACACTGACATACTGAGGACATACATGAATTTGTATTGTTACACCATAAATTATTCATCATCACCACAAAAAAACTTGGCTTTCAAGAATGAATGCCAGCGATCGAAATTACAATTTGTTATATTTTTCCTCCCTTTCTGCTCCTGCCTCTTCTTCTGTAATCTTCCGAAAGAGAAAACAACCCTTCATTTTTCAGGGGATTGTGCGTCTATCAAGCTGTGCCACTGGCGTCCATGTTTCGATGACGAGACGTGATATCATTCATAATGCATCATTATGTCATATAATATCATTCATTTCTACAAATGTATGCTGCTCAGTCAATGTGTACTTGCAGTTTTCTTTTAAAAAACACGATGGATAAATGGGGGTGTCCGTTTACTAGCTGGACATAGACAAGGCCGGTTCAAAAGAAAAGGAGACGCACTCGTTAGATCCGCTACAATGTTGCAGCAACTTTTATTCGTATCCCAGGCCAGTTTTTTATTTTTTGCAAACGACATTGAGCTGAATAAATATTCTTTTCTTCTTACTCAAAAAACTTGTTTAGCAAATTCCAAAGTGATTCGGTAATTTGGGAAGGAAATCGCATAGTGTGATTACTACATGTGAGAAAGATTTTATACTTGCTTCAGTCAGACAGCAAAAAAGAAATATTGTTTCTGATCTCTTTCAACAATTTAAGGAAGAATAAGGATAAGAAGAAAGAGGGTAAAAATGTAATCGGCTTGAGAACATGGTTTGTTGTAAATTATATCGCTGTAATGTGAGTTTTGTTTCTCCTCCCAAAGGTGAAAAATTAATATCGTTCTTTTTTAAAAGATTCTTTCTCTTTGTTAAGACAAAGAGTTTGTAATAGGTAATTATTGCTACTTTGTTATTTCCTCCCTCGTATTCTTGATTGTACTCTATAATTGGAATAAAGTTCTGTAATTGTGTATTTCCGGTTTGGCTATTTCAAGTTGATTATTATAAATTTTTAGCACATTTTCAGCAGTTTAGCCAGAGTTTCTCTTTGCCACTTATTATTATTGAGCTGGCACATGCACAGTATGTATTATTCAATATTTTTAATATTTGTTGAATTTGAAAGATTCGTTGTGAGGATCATTATATGTATCTATTTTCACTTAGTGTTTGGGCACGAAATTTTGGGGCCAAGTCAGAATAATTCGCTGTAACAGTATTTGCAAATAATGCGAACAAAACGTTCATAGAAAGCACCAAAAGTCATCTCCAGCACTTTGGTATTTAATATTTTTCCACATTTAACCTTTAAGCACTTACGTGTCACGTGTCACTTTACTAACATTAATGTCATGAGTTGTTGTACTGTAACTGTTAACACTAATACATAAGTATGTAGCACCAAGTTGTCCAAAATAGTAATATAAATAAAGACGAGATAAT